>JAURVB010011869.1:0-48286 GCA_033002965.1 Piper betle | reverse complement strand
ATCTTATCATCTACATGTTGGGCAAACTCAGCCACTATAACATGCTTATATTGCCATATAGTCCTCATACTCATATTCCGAAATTGTTCTAGATTAAGTTTGCTCGAACCGACACAAGACTACGCGACTAGACAAAACTAAAATCGGGCAAAACCCTAAGCTGAAATTGTGGTTTTATAATTTACTCATGAATATTAGTATGATTATGTTTATTAAATTGTATATATATATATATATATATATATATATATATTATACATATATATATATATATATATATATATATTTGTTAGTTCTATGCATGTAATTATTTAATTGTATTTAATTACGTAATGATGACTATGATATAATTATTATTATTCATGTTTAATTAAAATTAAATAATTAAGTAATTATTTATTTATTTATTTATTTATAGAATGATTATGTATTTATTTATTAATTGTTTATATGATTAATAACATGGGTATATATAATATTTACTCGTGCTTTGCCATTTACATATATAGTATATGATATAATTATTTAATAATTAAAGAATTGATTGTATTTTTTACATAATATATTTAGGCTTTCCAAATCCTAAGTTGACTTTGGTGGAAGGATAGATAAATGCTACACTCACTTAAGCACAACACATTTATTTCTTTTCTTACTTTTACTCATATTTGGTTATTTTATGCCTATTTAATAATGTCTTCCATTCTCATGATACCAAGAGGGTTGTTACGATCTATTTTATCGATTGAGTCGTACTGACCGAAAACTTTAAACACAACTTGACTTGATCGTAACATTTCTTATTCGGTTCTTAGGTGAACCTAAATTGGGCTGTTAGATCCATTTTCTTTCCATGTGATGCGTAAACACCATATAGAGTTGAGCATTTTCATTCACTGTTCCAAATATACTGGTCTTATTATCTGTTTTCTAGATGGTTGAGATGAGAAGATATTGACAAGTACATGTGCCACCGACCAGATGCAGATTCCATAGTTCCATTCAGAGTAGGCTTTTATACTCCTTGAGGCACACTGTATATGGATAGGTGTTTCGCCTTCTTTCCATCACAGAGAACTCCCATTAGCAGTAGTTAATAGTTATGTAGATAGTTGGGAAAGCCATACCATGTAGTAGAGTCATAGCAGCTGCCCCTTGTTCCATTATTGAGCAGAGTGAGATTCTTGACTAGGGACCGAGTTAGCTAAGACCTAATGAGAAGTTTAGCTCCTTTTACATGGACACCTGAGTGTTTGACCTAGACTGGTGATAGTGAACCATACAACCTTTTAGCATATTCTCTTATTTGGTACTAGAGTTAACCATATGCTAGTAGGACTCGCAAGATACCCTAGTATAGTTGTAGAACTTGGAGCAGGATGCCCTGAGGGTACAAGTAGTTGACCTATCACATTGACGAGGATCAGGGGGGCATGGGTAGATTTAGACTCATACCTCACACCATGATAGTCTTTTTCTAATGTAGTTCACCCCTGAGAGTACTTGCCTCACCACCTAGTAGACCTTAGGGGTGAATATAGTTTTTCCCGCCAAGGTCATTGCATATCAGTCCCCATAGTTTGTAGTGACCCTAGGAGCTAGTCTAGCGAGATGATTTGAGCAAGTATGGTTGGTCCAGTCATATGATTACAACATGTATGACATGTTTCCCAGATGATTTGATCACGAGTAGTCTGTATAGCAAATTATTAAGGAGCAAGCAAGCTTCGTCAGTGTCCAGAGTTTAGCCTTCATGCTGGTCCATTTGGGCCTGGTACAGCTAGCTTTTGAAGGAGAGCTATCAGTTTGGCAACAAGATGACTTCTTCAGTTGAGTCCAGTTGAGTCCTCTGATTGCAATTGATGTGTGAAATTTTGTGGATGGAATTTTGATAAGGATGAGAGGTTGTAAAACCTAGCTTCGCGTTAGGGTTTTACCCGCTGTAGTTTGCCCAGCTCAAGCCAGTCTCGGGTCGGTTCGAGTGAGCTCGAGTCAGACCAATTTTCAGACCATGAATATGGCACCAAGATGGCCGTATGCGCATGTTATGGACGCTAACTATGCTCAACTTGCAAATGATAGTTTCAGTATGATACATTAGAACATGATTTATTAGTGTTTACACAAGGCATACAAATGATTTCTTTTATTGGTTAGCGTGGGTTTTAGTCCTAGATCTTGGCCATTGCAGCATTTAATATCTGTTTGCGATTTTTAGAGTATTTCATTTGCATACAGAGTCACCTTTATTATTATCTATCTATTTATTCATAATTGTATGTATGTATTTATTTATTATTTGTTATTAGTTATTTTCGTTATTATGTCTCAATTTATGCGTTGTGTGTTTAGCGGTATGTTTATTTAGTATAGTTTTTTTGTTCCTAAGGATGTATTGATGCTGTGAACATACACTACGAGCATGTATTATACAGAGATGTTAATATTTTACTTAGTAGTGGGTTTTGATGTAGGTTTCAGAGTCCGAGCTCGCCGTAGATGTGTAGATATGCTTTGATCATGGACCATCGGTCCGTAGGACTCTCCCTCCCTTCTTGACTCCTTACTTGTCAAGTTTATTTGTGTTTTATACGTAGGACGACATTGGTGGCGTTTTATTGCATCCCTCCAATGTCGGGCCATCTAGTTCTATTATCTACACATGTTTAATAAAATTACAAGGATGAGATCCCTTCTTTGTTTTTGAACTAAAGCTCCAGAAATATATGACACAAGCATCTTTTCTAAGCCTATTATATAAGTATGCGTATTTTTACTAATTTTACGAATAAGAGAGTGACCACTAAGGAGATATATATGAATCTCACTAGTACTCCTTCAAACCTTGAGGTATTACAATGTATAAGGGTACTGCATAATGTAGGGTATTTATGAAATTTGTGGCACTAACTTAACTGTTCCTTTTGCCACTCGAGAACTGTGGCGTGTGATATGGAAGATGTGAGGGCATAAGCGTTTTATGTATGAATATGATTATAAGCCGTGCATGTGAGCCGGCACATGCTTAAGTATGTTAGATTACCGCTTAGTGTGAGGCATTGTTGAAGTTTCACAAGTTTTTTGGGTAATGGAATACCTATTTGCTAGATTGTATTAGATATTTTATGGACCAGTAACACTTGTTACTAACATTTTTCACATAATATATGTAGGTCTTCGAAATCCTAAGTCAACTTTGGTGGAAGGGCATATAAATGCTACACACACCTAAGCTCAGCACATTTATTTCCTTTCTTACTTTAACTTATATTTGATTGTTTTAATGCCTATTTAATAATGCCTTCCATTCTCTTGACACCAAGAGGGCTGTTTCGATCTATTAATCGATCGAGTCGTACCGACCGAAAACTTTAAACAGGACTTGATTTGATTGTAACATTTCTGATTCGGTTCTTAGATGAACCTAAACGGGGTGTTGCGTCCATTCTCTTTCCATGTGATGCATAAACACCAGATAGAGTCGAGCATTTTCACTCACACTTCCAAATATACCGGTCCTATTATTTGTTTTCCAGATGGTCGATATGAGAAGATATTGACCAGTACATGTGCCACTGACCAGATGTGACACCAAAGTTCCATTTAGAGTAAGCTTTCATACTCCTTGAGACACACTGTATATGTATAGGTGTTTCGCCTTCGTTCCATCACAGAGAACTCTCATTAGCAGCATTTAGTAGTTATGTAGATAGTTGCGATAGCCATACCATGTAGTAGACTCATAGCAGCTGTCCTTGTTCCATTATGGAGCTGAGTGAGATTCTTGACTAGTGACCGAGTTAGCTAAGACCTAATGAGAAGTTCAGCTCATCTTACAGGGACACCTGAGCGTTTGACCTAGACTGGTGATAGTGAACCATACAACCCATTAGCATATTCTCTTATTTGGTACTAGAGTTAACCATATGCTAGCAGGACTCGCAAGATACCCTAGTATAGTTGTAAGACTTGGAACAGGATGCCTTGAGGGTACAAGTAGTTGACCTATCACATTAATGAGGATTAGGGGGCATGGGTATATGTTAGGACTCATACCTCTATGTATCCTAGCCAAGTACCTTGTAGTACTTTAGAGTACCTGCTTCACCACCCAGTAGACCCTTAGGGGTGAATATAGGTTTTTCCCACTGAGGTCATTGCATTTCAGTCCCCATAGTTTTGCAATGACCCTAGGAGCTAGTCTAGCGAGACGATCCGAGCATGTATGGTTGGCCTAGTCATATGATTACAACATATATGACATGTTTCCCCATATGGTTTGATCATGACCAGTCTGTCTAGCCAAATTATTAAAGAGCAGGAGAGCTTCGTCAGTGTCCAGAGTTCAGCCTTCATGTTGGTCCATTTAGGCCTGGTGCAGCTAGCTTTCGATGGAGAGCTATCAATTTGGCCACAACAGGACATCTTCAGTTGAGTCCTCTGATTGCAGTTGATGTGTAAAATTTCATGAATGGAATTTTTATAAGGATGAGAGGTTGTAAAACCTGGCTTCGCGTTAGGGTTTGCCCACTTGTAGTTTGCTGGTTCAAACCATCTCGAGTCGGTTCAAGCTAGCTCGAGTCAGACCAATTTTCAGACAATAAATATGGGCCCAAAATGGCCATATGTGCATGTTATGGACACTAAGTATGCCTAACAATTAAAGATATTTTTAGTATGATACAATAGAGCATGATTTATTAGTGTATACACGAGGCATACACGAGGCCCAGTTCAAGCCAGCCTCAAGTCGGTTCGAGCGAGCTTGAGTGAGATCAATTTTCAGACTATGAATATGGGGCCAAGATGACTGTATGAGTATGTTATGGATGCTAAGTATGCCTAACAATTAAAAATAGTTTTAGTATGATACAATAGAGCATTATTTATTAGTGTATACACGAGGCATACAAATGATTTTTTTATGGGTTAGCGTGGGTTTTAGTCCCAGATCTAGGCCGTTGCAACATTTAGTATCTGTTTGGGGTTTCAAGGGTATTTCATTTGTATACAAAGTGACTTTTATTATTATCTATCTATTTCTTCATGATTGTATTTATTTATTATTAGTTATTAGTTATTTTCTTTATTATGTCTCGATTTACGTGTTGTGTGTTTAGTGGTATGTTTATTTAGTATAGGTTTTTATTTTTCTCAGGATGTATTGATGATGTGAGCATACACCATAAGCATGCATCATATAGAGATGTTAGTATTTTACGTACTAGTGGGTTCCGATGTAGGTTTCAGAGTCTTGAGCTCGCCGTAGATGTGCAGATATACTTTGAGCATGGTCCACAGGTCTGTAGGAGTCTCCCTCTCTTCTTGACTCCTTACGTGTCAAGTTAAATCATGTTTTATACGTAGGACGACATTGGCTGCGTTTTATTGCATCCCTCCGATGTTGAGCCATTTAGTTCTATTTTCTACACATGTTCAATAAAACTACCAGGATGAGATCCCTTCGTTGTTTTCGAACTGAAGTTCCAGAAATATATGATACAAACATCTTCTCTAAGCCTATTATATGAGTATGCGTATTTTTACTAATTCCACGAATAAGAGAGTGAGCACTATGGAGATATGTATGAATCACACTAGCACTCCTTCAAACCCTGAGGTAGTGTAGTGTATAAGGGTATTGCATAATATAGGGTATTTCTAGAATTTGTGGCACTAACTTAACTGTTCCTTTTGCCACTCGAGTACCATGACTGGTGATATGGAAGATGTGAGGGAGTAAGCATTGCATGAATGAATATGAATATGAGCGGTGCATGTGAGCCAGCACTTGCTTAAGTATGTTTGATTACCGCCCAGTGAGAGGCATTCTTGATGTTCCGTAAGTTTTTGTGGGTAATGGAATACCTATTTGCCATATTGTATTAGTTATTTTTTAGACTAGTAACACTCGTTACTAACATTTTTCATATAATATATGTTGGTCTTCCAAATTCTAGGTCGACTTTGGTGGAAGGACAGATAAATGCTACACACACTTAATAAGCTCAGCACATTTATTTCTTTTCTTACTTTTACATATATTTGATTATTTTAATGCCTATTTAATAATGTCTTCCATTTTCATGACACCAAGAGGGCTGTTTCGATCTATTTTATCGATCGAGTCATACCGAACGAAAACTTTAAACATGACTTGAGTTAATTGTAACATTGCTGATTCGGTTCTTCGGTGAACCTAAATCTGGATGTTACATCCACTCTCTCTCTGTGTGATGCATAAACACGAGATTGAGTCGAGCATTTTCACTCACTCTTCCAAATATACCATTCCTATTATCTGTTTTCCAAAATGTCTAGATGAGAAGATATTGACAAGTACATGTGCACTGACCAGATGCAGACTCCATAGTTCCATTCAAAGTATGCTTTCATACTCCTTGAGACACGCTGTATATGGATAGGTGTTTCGCCTTCATTCCATCACAGAGAACTCCCATTAACAGCAGTTAGTAGTTATGTAGATAGTTGTGAGAGCCATACCATGTAGTAGAGTCATAGCAGCTGTCCTTGTTCCATTATAGAGCAGAGTGAGTTTCTTGACTAGGGACCGAATTAGCTATGACCTAATGAGAAGTTCAGCTCCTCTTAGTGTGACACCTAAGTGTTTGACGTAGACTGGTGATAGTGAACCATACAACCCATTAGCATATTCTCTTATTCGGTACTAGAGTTAACCATATATTCGTAGGACTCGCTGGACACCTAGTATAGTTGTAGGACCTGGAGTAGGATGCCCTAAGGGTACAAGTAGTTGACCTATCACATTGACGAGGATGAGGGGGCATGGGTAGATGTTAGGACTCATACCTCGCACCGAGATAGTTTTTTTTGATGTATCCTTGTAGTACTTTAGAGTACCTACTTGACCACCCTGTAGGCTCTTAGGGATGAATATATGTATTTCTTGCCGAGGTCATTGTATTTCAATCCCCATAGTTTATGGTCGGTCCAGTCAGATGATTACAACATGTATGACATGTTTCCCCATATAGTTTGATCATGACTAGTCCATCTAGCCAATTTATTAAGGAGCAAGCGAGCTTCGTCAGTGTCCAGAGTTCAACCTTCATGTTGGTCCATTTAGGCCTGGTGCAGCTAGCTTTCGAAGGAGAGCTATAAGTTTGCCAACGAGATGATATCTTAAGTTGAGTCCTCTTATTGCAGTTGATGTGTGAAATTCCGTGGATGGAATTTTTATAAGGATTAGAGGTTGTAAAACCTTGCTTCATGTTAGGGTTTTACCCACTTGTAGTTGGCCCAGTTCAAGCCAGCCTCAAGTCGGTTCGAGCGAGCTTGAAGTGAGATCAATTTTCAGACTATGAATATGGGGCCAAGATGGCTGTATGAGCATGTTATGGATGCTAAGTATGCCTAACAATTAAAGATAGTTTTAGTATGATGCAATAGGGCATGATTTATTAGTGTATACACGAGGCATACAAATGATGTTTTTTATGGGTTAGCGTGGGTTTTAGTCCTAGATCTAGGCCGTTGTAACATTTAGTATCTGTTTGAGGTTTCATAGGGTATTTCATTTGTATACAAAGTTACTTTTATTATTATCTATCTATTTATTCATGATAGTATGTATGTATTTATTTATTATTAGTTATTAGTTATTTTCTTTATTATGTCTCGATTTACGTGTTGTGTGTTTAGTGGTATGTTTATTTAGTATAGGTTTTTATTTTTCTCAAGATGTATTGATGATGTGAGCATACACCACAAGCATGCATCATATAGAGATGTTAGTATTTTACTTAGTAGTGGGTTCCGATGTACGTTTCAGAGTCCGAGAGCTCACCGTAGATGTGCAGATATGCTTTGAGCATGGACCACAGGTCCGTAGGAGTCTCCCACTCTTCTTGACTCCTTACGTGTCGAGTTTAATCGTGTTTTATATGTAGGACGACATTGGCCGTGTTTTATTAGATCCCTCCGAAGGTGGGCCGTTTAGTTATATTTTCTACACATGTTCAATAAGACTACCAGGATGAGATCCCTTTGTTGTTTTCGAACTGAAGCTCCAAAAATAAATGATACAAGCATCTTTTCTAAGCATATTATATGAGTATGCGTATTTTTACTAAATTTCACGAATAAGAGAGTGAGCACTATGGAGATATGTATGAATCGCACTAGCACTCCTTCAAACCCTGAGGTAGTGCAGTGTATAAGGGTATTGCATAATGTAGGGTATTTCTAGAATTTGTGGTACTGACTTAACTGTTCCTTTTACCACTCGAGTTCCATGGCAGGTGATATGGAAGATGTGAAGGAGTTAGCATTGTATGTATGAATATGATTATGAGCAGTGCATGTGAGCCGATACTTGCTTAAGTATGTTTGATTACCACTGAGTGTGAGGTATTTTTGTATATTTCATAAGTTTTTATGGGTGATGGAATACCTATTTACTATACTGTATTAGTTACTTTTTAGACTTGTAACACTTGTTACTAACGTTTTTCATATAATATATGTTGGTCTTCCAATATTCTAGGTCAACTTTGCTTGAAGGACAAATAAATGCTACATACACTTAATCAAGCTCAGCACATTTATTTCTTTGCTTACTTTTACATATATTTGATTGTTTTAATGCCTATTTAATAATGTCTTCCATTCTCATGACACCAAGAGGGCTGTTTCGATCTATTTTATCTATCGAGTCATACCGAACGAAAATATTAAACCTGGCTTGACTTAATTGTAACATTTTTGATTCGGTTCTTAGGGGAACCTAAATCGGGATGTTACATCCACTCTATCTCCGTGTGATGCATAAACACCAGATAGAGTCGAGCCTTTTCTCTCACTCTTCCAAATATAATAGTCCTATTATCTATTTTCCAGATTGTCGAGATGAGAAGATATTGACAAGTACATGTGCCACTGACCTGATGCAGACTCCAAAGTTCCATTCAAAGTATGCTTTCATACACCTTGAGACACGCTGTATATGGATACGTGTTTCGCCTTCATTCCATCACAAAGAACTCCCATTAGCAGCAGTTAGTAGTTATGTAGATAGTTGTGAGAGCCATACTCATGTAGTAGAGTCATAGCAGCTGTCCTTGTTCCATTATGGAGCAGAGTGAGTTTCTTGACTAGGGACCGAATTAGCTAAGACCTAATGAGAAGTTCAGCTACTCTTACTGGGACACCCGAGTGTTTGACGTAGACTGGTGATAGTGAACCATACAACCCATTAGCATATTCTCTTATTTGGTACTAGAGTTAACCATATGTTAGTAGGACTCGCAGGACACCTAGTATAGTTGTAGGACCTGGAGCAGGATGCGCTGAAGGTGCAAGTAGTTGACCTATCACATTGACGAGGATGAGGGGGCATGGGTAGATTTTAGGACTCATACCTCGCACCGAGATAGTTATTTTCTGATGTATCCTAGACTAGTACCTTGTAGTACTTTAGAGTACCTACTTGACCACCTTGTAGGCTCTTAGGGGCAAATATATGTTTTTCTTGCCGAGGTCATTGTATTTCAGTCCCCATAGTTTATGATCGGTCTAGTCAGATGATTACAACTTGTATGACATGTTTCCCCATATAGTTTGATCATGACTAGTCCATCTAGCCAAATTATTAAGGAGCAAGAGAGCTTCGTCAGTGTCCAGTGTTCAACCTTCATGTTGGTCCATTTAGGCCTGGTGCCACTAGCTTTCAAGGGAGAGCTATAAGTTTGCCAACGAGATGACATCTTCAGTTGAGTCCTCTTATTGCAGTTGATGTGTGAAATTCCGTGGATAGAATTTTTATAAGGATTAGAGGTTGTAAAACCTTGCTTCATGTTAGGGTTTTACCCACTTGTAGTTGACCCAGTTCAAGCTAGTCTCGAGTCGGTTCGAGCGAGCTCGAGTGAGATCAATTTTCAGACCATGAATATGGGGCCAAGATGGCCGTATGAGCATGTTATGGATGCTAAGTATGCCCAACATGCAAATGATAGTTTCAGTATGATACAGTAGAGCATGATTTATTAGTGTATACACAAGGTATACAAATAATTTTTTTATGGGTTAGCGGGGTTTTAGTCCTAGATCTAGGTTGTTGCAGCATTTAGTATCCGTTTGGGATTTCCAAGGTATTTCATTTGCATACAACATAAGGATTTCAGATCACCGGATTGTGCCCCTGTGGACCCAACTTGATTGAGTTCAGGGTTCGTGACCCATTTAGCTATCTTGCCTCGATTTATACCTATAGAGTCACTTTTATGACTCGAGTTAGTTCTGACTTTTGACGGTTTTGATCCAAACTTTTTGCCCATATGTATATTGCATACACCCATAGGTGGGTCCCACTGAATCACAAGTTATTAGACGTTTAGATTGTGCCATGTGGCAAGATCCGAACTGTCCACATTAGCCCTAGCATTCTCCGTTTGATGTTGACTAACATTCCCACAATTTTAAGGATTTCACCTTGGCGGCGCTGCCACTTTGGTTCTGCGCCGGCGAGACCCTAGCCCTCCTCTGGCCACTGGATTGGTATGGTCGTGACTACCTCGCGGGCGTTTATTTATTCATACCCACCATTACTATCGGCACCACAGGCGACCAAGTTTTTACCACTATTCAACCCCTCCTGCCACCTTTCGGGTCATTTTCCGGCGCCGACGAGTGTCCTCTAGTGAAGCTAATTTTTTAGGTTAGCCAGTTTTTATGCCTTGATCTAAGCCATTACACCATTTAGTAACTATTTGGGATTTCCAAAGTGTTTCATTTGCATGCAGCATAAGGATTTAGATCACCGGATTGTGCCCGTATGGACCGAGCTTGAATGAGTTTAGGGTTCAGATCCATTTTGCCTTCCTAACTTGATTTCAGCCTATAGAGTCACTTTTATGATTCAAGTCAATTGTGACTTTTGACGGTTTCGATTTGTACTCTTTGTTCATATGTATATTGCATATACCCATAGGTGGGTCCCACTAGACCACAAGTTTTCAGACATTTAGATCGTGCCACGTGGCAAGATCTGAACAATCAATGTTAGCCCTAGCATTCTCCCTTTGATTTTGAGGATTTCACCATAGCACGTGGTTAGCATTGGTTTCTTTACTAAATGTATTGATGATATGAGCACACACCATGAGCACGCATCATACCACGAGCATGTATCATATAGAGACATTGCTGTTTTACTTGCGAGTGGGTTTTGATGTAGGTTACGAAGTCAAAGCTCGCTGTAGATGTGTCGATGCGCTTGGAGCTTTGACAACATGTGCGTAGGACTCTCCCTTTACTTAATCTTCGCTTGACACCCTTGTGTCAAGTTTAATCATGTTTTAGACGTAGCACGAAATCAGTGACGTTTTATAGGATGCCTCCTATGTTGGGCCATTTAGCTGTGTTTTATTTACATGTTTAATAAAACTACATGGATGAGATCCCTTGTTGGTTTTCAAACTGAAAGACTAGAAATAAATGATACAAGCATTTTCCCTAAACCTATTATATAAGTATGTGTATTTTTATGGATTTCACGAATAAGAGAGTGAATGTTATGGAGATATGTAAGGACCGCACTATTACTCCTTCAAACCCTAAGGTACTGCAGTGTATGAGGGTACTGCATAATGTAGCACATTTCTGAAATTTGTGGCACTAACTTAACCATTCATTTTCCCACTCAAGTACTATGGTGGGTGTAATACGGAGGATGTGAGGGCGTAAGTGTTGTCTATATGATTATGAATATTAGCCGTGCATGTGCGCCGGCACTTGTGTAAGCATTTTTACTTGCCACCCAATGTGAGGTAATTCTGAAGTTTCATTAGTTTCTGTGGTTAATTGAATACCCAATTGGCAGTTTACATTAGTTATTTTTCGGATTAGTAACAGTCGTTTCTGACTTTTTTCATGTAATATATGTAGGTCTTGCAAATCCTGAGTAGATTTTAGTGGAAGGATAGATAAACGCTATACACACTTGAGCTCAGCGTATTTATTTCTTTTCTTACTTTTACTTATATTTGATGGGTCTTAACTCGTACTTAACAATGTCTTCTATTCTCATGACACCAAGCGGGTTATTTTGATCTATTTTATCGATTGAGTCCTACTAACCAACAATTTGAAACATAACTCGACTCAATCATAACATTTCTGATTTGGTTCTTAGGTGAACCAAAATCGGGGTGTTACATAGATGGACAAAATCTATATCTACTAATAATTATAACAAAAGATATTCTCTCTTTTTACATCCTAGTTACTAATTACAATTAAAACATACTAATCATCACTTTATAATAGGTAACTACGCTACACTTTCTAAAATTGTCATCACCTCACATCAATCCCCATCGTAAATTAACTTTCTAGTCAAATAGACAATTAACTTATACAATTATAAAATTAATGCATAACTCCACAATTTTAAACATCATCAATTAACAACTAATTATCATGAAATTACAAAATTAATGTATTAACAAAATTATGAACATTTAATAAAAATTTTGAATGATATGAATAATTATTGAAATGAACTAAAAACAAAATTAAATTGGAAGAGTGGAGAACATCTCACAGTGGTTCAATGTAAAATCAGCATCAGCCACGGCTATTGACGATGCCGAGGGGGTTGTGGCTGTGACTGCCACACTATGAGGAGAGGGGAGGGTTGGGCTGGGATTGGGGCATGGGGTCTGGGCTGCTAGGGGGCCACTAACCAGCGACTAGCCAATGACGGTGCTACGAGGCGGCACTGCTACCGTCGGCAGCCAGTTGATGGGAGGAAGAGCGATCGTGGTGATGGTGAGTAGGGAGAAGGATAGAGAAGAGATTGTAAGGGAAGGGAAAGGCTGGCAAGGAGGAAATTGGACAGCGGCAAGGTGACGGTGGCGCGCTGCCGGAGTTGACCAAGAGGCAGCTATAGTAGATAATGAACAGGGGAAGTGGATGGAGAAGGAGGGGTAGGTGAGGGGGAAAGCAAGGACAAGGGGGAGGGCTAGCCGGGAGGTGGTTGACCGGCGACATGCAGCCAAGAGTGAGGTGAGGCAAGAAGGGAAGGGGGCGGTCCATGGTGTGGGGAGAAGAAGGAAGGAAATGGTTGGGTTGAGGGGGGAAATAGGGAAGGGTAGTGTAGGTTATTATTATTATTATTTTACACTAGGCTTGGGTCAGATTAAATGGGTGTAAAAGATGGAGTTCGAGAGCTTCTAAAAAGCTATCTATGTCTCAAACAAGTCACAGACATGAGTCAAACTAAAAATGGAAAATAAAACAAACTCAATGTGCACTAAATGACATGCTCTAAAAGCTACCAACCCAACCAAAAATCCTAACCAACATGTCCTAATACGATCAATTACCTAAATCAAATTCTACGATCCACTGGTAAAATAAAATAACATAGCATACTCTCGTATATACTGATAACTCATTCTACTACTATGTAGCTAACACTATCATTATATACATAGGTATAGAAGAACCTTTATTGAATGTACACACGATCGGCATAGGCACTCACGTGTTCTGAAAGTTGAACTAACTCAAACAAATGGTTGAATTGACAGGCTTGTGATTATAAAACCCTTACTTGGGTCATGGGTTTTATACTGCTTGTGATGATTATGTTGTAGAGGAGTGGCTATTTCTTTTTAGTTTCTTATGGATAACTATTTTATCAATTTACGAGTATTGAGATTTTCCCTATTAGTTACATTGGACTTAGTGACAGCCGTTGTGGATGCATTTTCTTATATTATGTAGGTGAGTAGGCTTGGCGTTGGCCAGTGTATCGATGTAGATTATGAGGACTTTGGCAAATGCTGACTAGATGTTTTGGTTGTGGGCTTTTAGTTATGTTGTGCCCCTTGGGGATTTTGTTATTTGCTAGATATGTATCTGACTTATTTGTGTTGTGGTCTGAGACTATAGATTATGTGTTATGATGATGTGGTTCTATGGCCTTGTGACTTGTACTATGACCCATGCCGACTAGTGCCTCATGATATGACACTATGACAGTCTGCTAGCTTTTGTGTACCTAATTGTATTTCCTCCATTTTGCAGACAAAATACTCTAGGTGTAAGACCCAAGTTTGGTTCTCCTACGAACTGAATAAAAAATGTTATGATCGACTTGAGTCATGTCCAACGCTACTAATCTATAAGACTCAATCAATGATATAGATCAAAATAACCTGCTTGGCATCTTGATAATGGAAGACATTATTAAATATGCGTTAAAACACATCAGATATAAATAAAAGTGTGAAATAAAATAACTGTGTGGAGGTCAAGTGTGTGTAACATTTATCTATCCTCCCACCAAAGCAGATTTATGATCACAAAACCTACATATATAATATGAAAAATGCAAGTAACGAGTGTTATTGGTCCAAAAAATAACTAGTACAAACTGACAAGTGGAATATGATACTCCACGGAAAGGAAAACAATATACATATCCTCCATGTGAACTCTCAAAGGGCATATATTGAGGAGCCACTAGGTTGCAAACTTGATAGCATCCTGAACTGACTAGTCTACTGATGCCTCTCTCGGCATTTTCTCATTTTTTTGATCCCTTGGGATTACCAGTATATCTTAAGTCCTCTCATTTCCTCTATATATCTCTTGGCCCTGAGCATGAAGGTTCAGTACTCTCAGGTAGTCGCCTTCAGTACGCTTTTGAACTACATGTCTGGATGTGCACTGTACTAAACAATCCCCGTAAACCTCCACATTAGGAAACACAAAACATAGAGTTGTCAGGATCCCTTGAGAATGGAACAACCCTTTCACTAACCCAGAGCCTGCCATGATTGGCACGTGTACCCATTCATGGTAAGTGTGAGTCAATTTCACCATCTCTTGTCACACTAAAAACTCGATAAAATCATATACAGACCTTGGAAGGTGTTTATATAATAGGCCCAAAGGCAAATTGCAGTAGATCTTAGTTCGAAAATAACTTGACGGATCTCACACTCGAGGGTTATTAATCCCTAAAGTAAAATACGTCTAAATGGTGAGTGTTAAGTGGGGTCCTATAAAACAACCATTTAACACATCCTAAAATGGGAAAATCAAATCAACAATAGACTACAGTGATAAAGATGAGAATACTCCTAGCGGACCTTTGGTCCAAGCTCCAAGTGCATCGGCACATCAACGGCGAGCTCGGACTTCGGGACCTACATCTAAATCCACTACTAAGTAAAATACTAATATCTCTATATGATGCATGCTCATTGTGTGTGCTCACATTATCAATACATTTTAATAAAGAAAACAGTGCTAAAAAACCAACAACCAAACATCCAACATGCAAATCGATATGACAAAAAATTACTAATAAATAAATAATAAATAAATATATAAATAAATACATGCACGAATAAGTAGATAAATAATAAATACCTAAAAATAAATAATACTCTAATCATAAAATAATAATATCATTATACTATATAAATACATTACTAAATACGAGTAAATATCATTATATACTAGTGTTAATAAACATATAAATAAAATATTAAATAAATAATAAATCAATAAATAAATATTTAATATTAATCAATCACAAATAATAGTAGCATCATAGTTATCCATTGCAAAATATATAATTAAATACAAATAAATAATAGCATACATGCAACGAACAAATAGATAAATAAATATGTACAATTTTAGTAAACATAAATAAGAGTAACATTAATAAGTAAATATTTCATTAATAATAATAAATAATCTTGTGAACATTCATCATCATATACAATAAACATATAAATTTAAATAACTAAACAACAATAAAAAAACAAATAAACAAATAAAAAAATAAAGAAAAAAACTTATAATATCAAAATATGCTAAATAATGTGAATATACATCTAAACTAATGTAGGGTTTCTCGAATTACTGAAAAAGGTCACAAAATAGTCGAAAATGGGCTGAAAATGAATTGAACAGGATTAACTGTGCTATACCAAACCGAATCAAGCTAATTCAACTTGGTCTGGGTTAATAAAGTGGAGAGCTGCATCAGTTAGGTTGGTCTAAACTGATGGATATGGACACGCACACGGTAGGCAAATGGGTTGGTGGGTAGGTGAACAGGGGGCAGGCGGATGCTAAAGTTGGCAATCAGGCTGACAGTGACCGTCGCCGAAAATCGCTGACAACGTAGAGGGTGGGGTTGCTGTAGGTCAGGATCGATGGCCCAGGCAATGCGGAACATGGAGGTGGTGGCAATCGGCAAAGTCTAACTGCCGGTTAGCCTGAAAATAGTCGGACAATGGGGGAATTGCCATCGACAGTGGAGAACATCGCCGGCGGTGCTCGGGTCAGTTTTAAAATGTTGAGCTCAACGAGATGAGCCCACCTTAACGTTTGGCCTCACCGGTGGTAGATCACCAGTGCTGAAAAATGGCCCAATAGGCTGCAGCAATGCAAACCAGCGATAAAAAAATTGTCTCCGACAGTTACTGTGGCATTGCCAGTGCCAGAGTTTGGCTTGGATCAATAGCCGGCCAAGAGGCAGTCACGATCGTACTGGTCCAATGGCCGAAGGATGGTTGAAAACTCGTCGGCGGTGAGTGAAGTGACAGATGTGCTAGGGTGTAACAGTGCAAAATAATGGGGAAAACCAAGCTCTTGGTTTTAATTTTTATTGAACGAATTAGGTCATACAAGGCCAACGAATTGTCAAACGGTCCAAATCTTGCCATGTGGCCTGATCCGAACATTTGACAACTCGTGGGCCTAGTGGGGCCCACCTATGTATATGCAATATATATATATATAAAGCTCAGATCGAGACCATCCAAAGTTAAAACTGACTCGAGTCGTAAAAGTGACTCTCTTTGCGGGAATCGAGGCAAGAAGGCTAAATCAGCCTTGAAACTATGAACTCAATCTGATGAAAATCTATGACTCAAATCAAGCTGGGCATATAGGAGCAATCTGGTAGTCTAAAATCCCTAAGATGCATGTAAATGAGATACCTAAAAATCCCAAACTGACAGTAAATGCTACAACGACCCAGCTTGGCTAACACATAAAAAATCTGTATATCTCATGTATACATTGATAACTCATGCTCTGTTGTAGTATAACTAAAGGTATCATCTGCATGTTAGGCATACTTAGCCTTTATAACATGTTCTTACGACCATCTAGGTACCATACTCATGGTTTAAAAATTGGTCTGGCTCAAACTCACTCTAACTAACTAGAGACTCGCCCAAATTGGGCAAGTCTACAAGTGGGTAAAACCCTAACCCAAAGCTGGGCATTTACACTAGGGTACACATGTGTAACTAATTTTGTGCAAGTTTCACCACTCCCCAGTCTTGGAATTGATGGTAAATAAATATCTATGCATGCAAAACCATGTAACTTGTATAGGTACATGGAGCGAAGAAGGAACATGGATTAGAGGTGCTTCTCTAATATTATTGTAATTGCAAGTATAAAAACCTAGGTTGTCTGCCTATGGGTTTTTACTATCGGTTTGGTTGTTACCTGAATCGGGTTAGTAGGGTCTGGCCTTCTTGTTGTGGTTTGTGTATGGTATGGTGTAAGTTGCCCAGTCTTAGCCTCCTTCAACGCTCGGCAAGCCTGCTAGGATATGGCACACCCCACTTTTCATGTTTGGTCCAATCTATTCGTATATAGTTAGATGTTCGGATCATATCCCTCACGTGTCTTTTGTGTGCTTGTTGTGTGTTTGATAATCTTTTGGACCGTCCTAACTCTCTTTTGGGACCTATAGTGCAATTCCTGAGGTGAGTTCTATCGCTTTAGGGTAAAAACCATAAGTTTTTGGGTTTTGGGCTAACCCAACCTTACCTCTTTAGCTAACCCAAACCATACATCTTTATCTTATACAACTCATACATCTTTAGGAATGACACCCATGTCTATGACATTAACAAACCAACCCATACCTCCTTAACCAACTCACCCATACATATGATATCAACAAGCCAACCCACACCTCCTTATCCAACTCATACTCTTTAAGTATAGCACCCATACCTATAATATCACCAAGCCAACCCGACCTCTTTAGGTATGAACTCATACCTATGACATCACCAAACCAACCACCCTTTTTCTATAAAGCGCACCCCTTCACTCACCATTTCACCATTTCTCCTTCCCTTCTCACCTCCAACACCCTTCTTCTCCTCTCCTTGGTTTTCTTCTTCCACCTTGGAGCTTCAATCACCCACCTCCTCCGGTCTTCCCTCATTAGTTTCAGGTTTGTGTTGCCTTTGTTTTCAGTCGTTTAATATTAATCTCTTTTATATTTGTCTTGTTTTATTTTTATCATATTTTGAGAATTCATATACTTCAATGAGGAGAGTTTAAAGTACTCATGTATCTTATTTACCCATGTAAATGAATAGATATAATTTTTATACTACACATACGTCACTGATATGCATTCTTTCAGTACTAAATTCATATATTGGCTCTCTAATCTTAAATTTTCACGATTCTTATTTTGTTTCTTTCAAAACAAATATATCTACAAATTTTGTGCTGGGTGTTTTATCAAAAATAACCTAGAATGTGCATGCATGAGGGTAAAATGTGAGGAAAGGTAACAACTTTTAGCATTATAGTGACATGAGGGCTCATTATTCCAATTTTTACTCTCTGGCCTAGTAGGGTATGTTGATTCACAGCATTCGATGTTGTTCATGGTGATTTTATGAGTTCTTGGTAAAATTTTAACCCTAATTTAACCACTAAATAATCATGAACATCACTCATATAAGTATGCCTTATATTTCCTGTGTTTTTTATAACTATGAGCATGATCAGTATTGTATTATATGTTACCCCACCAAATTTAAGCTAATAAAATCTGGTAAAAATATGTGATTCCTAACTAAGTTTCTACTTGAGATATATAAAGTTTGGGAACGGGTAAAAATTATCTAGATATTTTTTGTAGGGGTTTATGCTCATAGTGTAAAGATGCAAGGAAAACTTAGGTTGTAAATTACCTTAAAATAGGTTAAGGGCATTGGATTTCAGTGAAACTTCTACCAGACCTTACATTATGTTTCAGTAGCATCATGACCAATTTTTGAGCCATTTGGGTGTTCCCAATTTGATTTGTGAATTTCTAATTTGTTAGGGTCCAGATAGCTCAAGAAATAGCCCCCATCCAGTGACCCAACTTGTAAAATCCACTTAGACCCATTGACAAAGTAAATTGGGCATAACCCTTACTGAGGTTCAAGCTCTGTGTGTTATCTAACTGGTCCACTGACCCAAGCCCATTTTGAGTCCTCTAGCCTATGAACCAATGGTTACAAATGGTGTGCACTTAGGGCTGAGCTTAATGGGCCTTGTTCCCCTTGATTGGCCCATGGTCTAGCCATGGTGGAATTTACCTATGAACCTTAGAGGATAAGGGTCAACCCATCCAAATTTTAGCCCATTTGGACATTGTTAGGCCCGTCCAAAAATCGTCGGGTTAGCCCATTCAATTAAAACCCTAGAATTGATTAAAGGCCACTAAGTGAATATAAAACCAAAACCTTAATTAAGTTACCTAATAAGGTTTAACACTTCACTTAGGACCTAATTAAGATAGTTAAGTGATGTTAGGTATTGACATTATGTGGAAACTTTGCCTCGTTTTACGTGCCTATGTGACGTAATTCTTATTCAGTTCCATCTTTGTGCTAGGCGTCATAGGTGAGCTCATCAAGTAGAATATGAGCTCTACCCATCCGAAGTTCGTAGAGACTCTCCCTTTGTTTCATCTTTGCTTAGACTCCTTGTGTGTCAAGTTAACTGCTTTTAATAAAATATTAAGGATGAGACCCTTTGATAGTAAATATGAGGGTTTACAGCTTTTACGACTAAGAGTGTGTATGGGATGTATGGACTCGTACTAGTACACCTTCAAACCTTGAGGTAGTGTGTAGTATGAGGGTAATGTGTAGCACAACACATTTCTGGATTTTGTGTCACTAACTTAACCGTTCTTTTTGCCAGTCGAGCATCATGACTGATTGTAATACGAGGATGTGAGCTGTAAGTGTTGTACTTATGACTATGAATGTTAACCGTGCATACACACCGGCACTTGTTTAAGTATGGTTGCTTATCGCCCGTGTGTGACAATTCTGTAAGTTTTCTAAGTTCTTGTGGGCAATGGAATATCCAATTGCTAGTCGTTATTTCATCAATAGTTATTTGGACCGATAATTAAATTTATTTGATTATTAGCATGGTTTTCTATTATATGTAGGTGAGGTTCCTTGGAGTTGGATGGCCTAGGTGCATGGATCAGATCAACTTAGTGGTTGTGGTGGTGGGGCCATGTGTTATATTGTTCATTTTAGACTATGTATTTTGTGGATGATTATATGACGAGTAGTTGCCCTAATTATGTGAACCTTGTATAATTCGGATGTATGTTGTGATGTTTGTGCTAGCATGTTTTATTTTTATATTATTCATATTTTTACTGTGGAGTTATAATAATTTGGGGCAAGGCTAACCATCGTCTGCAAGGTATACAAGTTCTAGAGTCATGAGGAGCTAAGTGAGGTAGATGAAACATATTTGGCTACAGCTGTTTGTGTGTTAGAGTAATGTAGGTGGAGGAGCTTACAATTCACACCACTTGATGACCCATGTGAAGTCCGGGTATTAGGGTTTGATATTCTGATATTCAATGATGTTGTGTAATTCTCTCACGCTTTAATTATTCTCTGCACAGGGTATGTGGAATAGGTAACCATGACCCTTGTTTAAATACTTAGCATAATCTTCATGTAACTAATTGGAAGACCTAAGCCAATCACTTGAACTAAGTAGTAAGAATATGGTATATGCAAGAACATACAACCTCAAAATCTGTAGCAGGGTGTTGCTTCTTATAGTCGTTGTAGTGATCATCACATTTTTAAAGTCACCTCCTGTAGTCGTAGGGGAGGTTCTACCTTTTTACGACTAGGGGTGTTCATATAGGTTTTCATTAAGTGTAAGATCTGCTTTTGTAGTATGAACTCTGCACGCATTCTATGAAAATCAAGCCTAGTGTCCATCTTTAACCTCCACGAAGGGTTAAGATCCACTTCTGTAAAGTCTGTACGTGATAGCCCAATGAGTAGCTTCTAAATTATAATATCATGATTCGGTACATCCTTTTAGGCCAATGAGTAGCTTCTAAATTATAATATCATGATTCGATTTGTCCCTTTTGGCCAAATAGGGGCGTTACAATAGAAAAAGGGCACATGTAAAGACCAGGCAAACCAACAGCCTATAGAATGTAAAATTTGGGTTAAATGGAATATGAATGATATGGAATGTGGTGTAACGCCTTAGAAATGATTCTCTTAATGCCAAATAATATTATGAAATGCTCTGTGATCATTTTGAGATTAAATGAAAATTATACAAATTGTGTAATTTTTTCCATCGTATAATTTATAGGGGAGACTCTACCAGATTTTTCTTTATTAATTTGACTCATCTAGGATGTCCGATTTACATGAGCCAAACCATAGGTGTCTAGCATGTATTGTGGTGTGTCGCGCATTAGATTCCTTCGGGTTCTATCTTTTAATGCCTTGAGTGAGTCGTGAATTAGTATCCCAAAATTTAATATTTTGATTTGGTTAACTTTGCGGGCCAAATCGGAGTGTAACAGGAAGTTTTATTGGTATGACCCATCAATTTAACTGATTTCTCGTTTATTACATGTTAACCTTGGGCCCTGCTATTGCTGTCACTTAACATTATGAAAACATCAAAACATGCGCTCAAGTTTTCATATTACTTTCAATCACATTACCTACATCTATTAGGTTTCAGATCTTTTCATATTCATCAAATCTGGATTCGACTAAACCATTTAATCAAATAGCAAACAACAAGAGGATCATAAACTCCCCAAATTGCGACTAAGCAAACCTAGTGATCAATAGCCTCCTAAACTCTGAAATGTCTTAGCTATCACCTTCTTAGTCTGAGCAATGAAATAAGAACTATACATCACTACCAACTATATATATATATATATATATATATATGCATACTTGATATGCCATGACAATAAATGACTCGCCACTCAAATAACATGTTAAACAACATCACAACAAGTAATTAAGATCATATTAAAGTCATACATTCATTAAATGATTATACATGAAGTTTCAATATCAATCAAGCAACAAATTAAAAAAAAAACATGAGAGTTGTGGGGCTAACTATAAAACCCGCGACTCGAGTTAAGGTTTTATATTCGTTAGCCGGTCGGTTCGACCATGCTCCAAGTCAGTTTAGCTTTCAAAACACGTGCGTGGGGCCGAGGCCGGCCGTGTGCACATGCAATGAGGGTTCATATATACCAAACTATTCAATGATAGTGTCAGATAGGCATCAGTAGACTGAGTTATCAGTAGATATAAGAGTATACAGTTGATGGTTTTGATTTTTTTTTCATTTTATGACTGTAGAATTATTTTAGGCCAAATAACGCATTAGGATGAGTTAGATTATATTCAGGTGGGTTAGTAGATATAGAGGATGTCATTTAGATGCCGTCGTGTTTGTTTTATTTTATTGGATTTTTTCCGATTTTTTTGGATTTGTTTTAGGATTTATTACGAGTTAGTTACTATTTTTGACTTGAATCGGAGTCGAGTCAACTATTATTTATGATATTACATCGCCGCCCTTTATTTGCGATGTTGTTTTATGATTTATTATGAGTTAGTTATTATTATTATTGTTCATATAGGTTTGCGATCGGCGTCGCCGCCCTCTTTGGGGAAGTCACCCATACAATATTGAATCAAAGTCGAGTCAACTATTATTTCTTTTCAGATCTTTTGATGCAAATGTTTTTCCCCAAATCCTCTCCCCCGACGCAGCCCTCCATGTGTGTCACTGCCGTGGACACAGGCCCTCCGCCGATCAATGCCGCCCAACCCCATCGTGCCGTCGTCGTGTCAACTCGACCACACCTGGCCACCATCCAGCCACCGCGATGCTGGAATCGGCCGATGATTGCGCTGCCGCTCCCTACATGATTCTGCCGTTGTGACGCCGACACCCCCTACCTAGTGCCCCTGTCGAGGCCGGCCATGGGCCTGACCAGAATGACCAACCGCTTCGGCCGAAATCGACGCCGACGCCGATTATCATAACCACTGCAGTCGCCCTTGCCGTCACCACCATTGGGTCGAGCTCACTGAGCCAGTACTGACCCTTACCCACTATTGCCCCACCGGAATAGTAGCTGCAAAACCATAGGAAATTGCCAGAAAACTGCCGAAAATCATCACAGGATTCATCGGATCTTTTGCCGAATTCATCTAGTCGAACCGGATTGATTTTCAGACACCTCAGGGTGCCGAATTCAAGACTCAAACCGCGCGTCAAAACACTAGTCATCACCAACTGCTGATGGCGTGCCAGGTATAGTTTGTTTTAAATTAAGTATTTAAAAGTAATGATTATTAGTACAGTATGCTTGGATGCTAGGATTGAAGGAACGAACTGTTAGATATTTTTATGTTAATAAAAGTGTGAATATATGCGATATTAAAACGAATGCTAATGAATTAATTAGGTTGACTAAATAAATACTGTAATCTAATGCAACGAAGAGTAGGAAAACTTATACTGATTATTATTGATGTGCGTTGATTGATGCATGGGTGATGTGAGTATGCTATAGGATGTGTGTATGCATCATGAGCAGGCGTTGGTATTTAGTTTTGATGTGTAGGTACAGACTAGGAGCTTGCCACCTAGGCACGTGTGTAAGGACATGCTTCTCAATTTTATCGCTCCATTCTGTCGGTGATTTGATTTCTAGATCATCGGACATGTGAGGTGGATAATTTATCGGACACCACCTAACACGGGTCATATAGTCGATTATTTATCGGAATTACTAACCCTTGAGGATGAGATCCCTTAAGTTTGTTTTTAAAAATAAAATCCACCTCAATTTGCCTTGGGGCCTATTATAATGAATTCCATCCCAGCCCTATAAATAATTTTTATCGAGTTTTTAGTGAGACAAGAGAAGGTGAATCGACTCGCATGTACCATGAGCGGGTGCATCGTGCCAGTCAGAGCAGGCTCTGGATTAGTGAGCAGATCCTGATAACTCATCATTTGAGTGCCTCACACATGGAGGATGTAGAGTTTTATGGGTACTGTTAAGTATAGCATGTGTTCGGACTTACGGTTCAAAGAGTACTAAAGGCACATGCCTAAGAGTACTTAACTTACATGCTCAAGGCTAGGAGAAATGTGGAGGTTTGGAGATGGCTTAGGACACAGATATCATGAGAGTGGGATTAGAAAAGTATTGCTGAGAGTGGCAAAGTACTAGTTAGATTGGGACGCTATTAAGTCAGCTGCTGCTCAATGGCTGCACAAAATGAGGATAAGTAGTTGGCTTAGTGGTTAACGCAGGGAATTCACAGAGATTTGGTCAGGGATGCAGATGGGCTGGTCAAATTGAGAGGACATCTTTTTGTTCCAGACATCATTATCCTGAACTTCATAGGACTATTCTTCACTACGCCCACACCTCGAGGTGCACAGTGCACCCGGGTGGAGTGAAGATGTATCATGATGTTCGGCAATCATATTGGTGGCCAAGACTGAAGAGAGAGGTTTTTGACACTATGGCCAGGTGTTTGGTCTATCAACAGGTGAAGGCTGAAGATGTCACCCCAGTGGGACCTTGCAACCAATTGAGACCACAGAGTGGAAGTGGGTGATTATAGCTTACGATTTCGTAGTCTGATTTGCCTAAGAATCGTCAGCAGAGAGCGCAGTATGAGTAATTGTGGATCGACTAATGAAGTCTGCACATTTAACCCTATTAGAATGGATTGCCCATTGTCCACCATGGTGACCTTGTACTGGGATGAGGTGGTACGACTACATAGAGTTTCATTGGAGATCATCTCAGACAGAGACCCACGATTTACATCCCATTTCTAGAGAGCTTTTCAAGCAACCATGCTCACAGAGTCGAAGTTCAACACCGCTTCCACCCCCAAATAGATGGGCAGTCTGAAAGAACTATTTAGATTCTTGAGGATTTGCTTAGGGCTCGTATGCCAGATTTTCGAGGCAATTGGGCAGAGCATTTGCCTTTGGTGAAATTTTCGTACAACAATAGTTATTAGGCTAGCATTGGGATGGCACCATTTGAAGCGCTATATGGTAGGCCATGCAACTCCCTGGTGTGTTGGGTATAGGGCAGTGAGCCGATGAATGTTGGACCAGAGATTATTCAGCAGACAGAGGATGTAGTTATGCGGATCAAAGAGAGGATGAGGTCCAGCTCAGGACCAACAAAGAAGTTATGCTAAGCAACGCCAACGTGAGGTTCACTTCATGGTTAGAGAACATGTCCTTCTGAAGGTTTCACCTAACGAAAGGAAACATGAGGCTTGGTATGTGTGGGAAGCTTAGCTCGCGTTATATAGGGCCATTCGATGTTCTAGAACATGTAGGTCGGGTGACCTATCGCCTTGCACTGCCACCTCCCTACCAGCAGTACACCCAGTGTTCCACGTGTCCTTGTTGAAGAAGTACCACCTAGATAATTCCCATGTTATCACTTCCCAAGAGATACAGCTTTGTCCTGACTTGACATATCCAGAGGATGCAACGAGGATCGTTGATTGTCAAGTGAAGACCCTCAGACATAAGCAGATTCCCTTAGTACAAGTGCAGTGGAATTGACGAGGAGTTGAAGAATCTACATGGGAGGGTGAGGATGAAATCAAGAGGAGGTATCCTGAATTGTTTGAGCAACCAACTTTTGGACTAAGTACCCCAATTTCCAACCTCGATTATAGTTTCCAGTATTATGTTTGATGCCTCCTTGATTTAGAATTTAGGGTTTTATAGTCGTTAGCCAGTCGGTTCAACAGGGGTTTGAGTCAGTTCAGCTTCTAGAACACGTGCAAGAAGCCAAGGCTGACTGTATGCACGTACTATGAGGGTTCATGTATACCCACCTATTCGATGATAGCATCAAATACGCATCAGCAGACAGAGTTATCAAAAGATAAGAGAGTATACAGTTGATGGTTTTGTTTTTTTTCATTTTATGATCGTAGAATTATTTTAGGCCGAATAACGCATTAGGACGCATTAGATTGTATTCAGGTGGGTTATTAGTTATAGAGAATGTCATTTAGATGTCATGGAGTTTTTTTTATTTTATGGGATTTTTTCCAAAATTTTCTCGATTTTTTAAGGATTTATTACGAGTTATTTATTATTTTTTACTCGAGTCGGAGTCGAATCAACTATTATTTACGATATTACCATCGACCTATTTTTTCTTCTCGACACTTCCCTCCCCCAAACCCTCACTCCAACACCGCCTCATGTGCGTCGCTGCCACCACTGTCAACGCCACCCCATAGGTGATCGATGCCACCCAGCCCTGCCATGCCATCGCCGTATCATCCCGACCACCCCCAGCCACCATCCAGCCACTGTGACACTAGAATTGCCCCACGATTATGCTGTCGTTCCCGACGCAATTCTACCACTGTCCGCATCACTCCACCCCCGCCATGATGCCGACGCTCCTCCCCTCAACCTCCCCGACATGTCCCCCCAACCTAGCACTACCGCCGAGGCCGGCCATGGGCCCGATCAAAGCAACAAACTGCCCTGGCTGAACTTGACGCCAACGCCAGTGATCATCGCCGTCACCACCATTGGGTCGAGTTTGCCAAGCCGGTGCTGGCTCTTACCCCTTATTGCCTCGTGGGAACAGTTGCCAAAAAATTCCCAAAAAATGCCAAAAAATAGGATTAGCTAGAATTCACAGGATCATTTATTGACCTAATCCAGTCAAACCCAACCGAATTTCATACACCCCAAGGTGCCGAATTCGAGACTCAAACAGCGCGTCAAAACCCTACTCGTCACCAACTACAGATGACGCGCAAGATATAATTTGTTTTAAATTAATTATTTAAAAGTAATGATTATTAGTACAACATGCTTGGATGCTAGGATTGAATGATTGATGTGTTAGATATTTTAATGTTAATAAAAGTGTGAATATGTTTGATTGTGTGATATTAAAATGAATACTAAGGAATTAATTAGGTAGACTAAATAAATACTGTAATATAATGCAATGAAGAGTAGGAAAACTTATACTGATTATTATTGATGTGCATTGATTGATGCATGGGTGATGTGAGTATGCTATAGGATGTGTGTATGCATCATGAGTGGACGTTAGTATTTAGTTTTGATGTGTAGGTACAGAGTAGGAGCTTGCCACCTAGGCACGTGGGCATGCTTGAAGCTTCTACCAGGTCCGTTAGGACACGCTTCTCAGGTTTTATCGCTCCATTCTGTCGGTGATTTGATTTCTAGATCGTCAGACGTGTCAGGTGGATGATTTATTGGAGCCCACCTAACACAGGTCATCTAGTCGATTATTTTTCAGAATTAATAACCCTAGAGGATGAGATCCCTCGAGTTTGTTTTTGAAAATAAAATCCACATCAAGTTGCCTTCGAGTTTATTACAATAAATTCTGTCCTAGCCCTATAAATAATTTTTATCGAGTTTTCAGTGAGACAAGAGAAGGTGAATCGACTCGCACGTACCACGAGCAGGTGCACGTGCCAGTCAAAGTAGGCTTTGGATTAGTGAGTGGACTGTTCCATTCCCGAGGGATCTTGATAACTCTACGTTGGAGTGCCTCACACCCAGAGGACGTGGGAGTTGATGGGTACTGTTAAGTACAGCGTGTGTCCGGACTCACGGTTCAAAGCGTACTGAAGGTGCATGCCTGAGAGACCTACGTGCTCAAGGCTAGGAGAAATATGGAGGGTCAGAGAGGGCTTAGGACATAGGTTTCCCAAGATTGGGATTAGAAAAGTATTAACGAGAGTGGCACAAGCACTAGTTAGATCGTGACGCTATTGAGTCAGCTGCTCAGTGGCTCCTCTGTAGTTGCCCTTATGAGAGTTCTTGAGGAAGATATATGATTGTTTGCTTTCCATTAGAGTTAGCTCTCTTGTTTCAGTTTGATATTAGTTATTTCCGGACCAGTGTCAATCGATTGCTGGCTTTTTCTTATTATATATATAGGTGAGGAATATGAATGGAACATGTTGGCCTTGACAAAGGAGTAGCGATTGCATTGCACACACATACCTGGAGCTGCATCGACTTTTGCATATGATGTGATGTGGTTTGAATGATGTTGTGGATCTACATGTTTGTGGATATGTGAATGCGTTCGTGAGGCTCGTATGGTCTGATAAAAATGTTTGGACTTGTTTTAGAAATATTATGGAAATGTTTAGGGAAAAGTTCTAAATGTTCAGGAATGATTTGCTATGCTAAGACGAAAATAAACCAAATGTGATGAGCATGATTTGCTAGGTGGGGCGAGACCCTGATTGCAACGTGTGTTGATGTTTTGAGTCTTATTGTGGTGAAAACTATTGTTTTATATATATACTATATTGTGCCTTGTTTTAACAGGTCATCCCCTTATTACACTTTTACAGGAGATTCTATCCGTTTTATTCCAGAATTTGTCGTGAATTTTGTTTGCTATTTTAATTATTTTTGGTGTGACCATCATCATGACATTCATGTAGCATCATGCTAGGGTTTTTGCATCTCATTCATACATTGTTTGCGCATTAGCAGCGTACTCATCTTGAAGACGTCGAGAGGGTTATATCGTAGTTGTTTAGGTTTTCGGGTCAACCAAATTAATCGGTTTACAAGTAGTTTGACCATTGTAATGATTCTGGTCCAGGTTGAGAGTGAACCGGATTGGGGTGTTATACTAACCCTCAAAGTTGCGGTGTTCATTTCTCAGCACGACAACATTGGTTCTCAATGCTGCAATGTTTGGAAATGTAGGCTTACCATTCAAGTGAAGACCACAGTGTTACAACTTCAGGCTTGGAGAGTCATGGCGTTGTAATTTTTATTATTTTAATGTCAGACAAGAACCACGACATTGCAACTCTCGGCTTAGAGAAGCACAGCCCTCCATCGTCTCTTTTTCTTCTTATTCTTGTTGAGGCACGACATGACATATGGTCCCTACTTTCTTTACTTTTCCAATTTTGTTCAAGGGCCAAATGATGTCTAAACTTCATGAAAATTTTACCACAACCTTCCATTGTGTTTTATGACATTCCGCTAAAAGGATTTTCAATTCTATCGACCCCTATAATTATTTTCTAATAAAGCATCATTAAGTTAAGCAATTCTCAACAATTCACCTAGGGTTTTAGAAGAAACCATCTAAACATATTCTGAACATAACAAAACTTTGCACACCTCTTATTTACATCAAAAATAAGAGTTTAGACTATTTCTTCACTGTTAAATATAGGTTATTCCATAATTTTTACTCAACTTATTTTTTTATGCATCAAACAACACATAATTGGCATCTACATTGTTTAATCCTAATCACCTCTATCGTAGTCAAATTTACTGTAAAACCCGTAACTCGAGTCAGGGGTTTTATAGTCAAAACTGGTCAGTTTAACCTTTATTTTTAGTCGGGTCAATTTCAAAACACGCATACCGAGCCAAGTTATCAAAATATATGAGAATGCACCCAGATTTTCTTTATTTATTTTAGTGTTAGATCATAGAATTATTTTCAGGCCAAATAACGCATCAGGATGTGTTACGGACAGTTTGAGTGGGTTATTAATTATATAGCATGTCATTGTAATGTTATAGTGTGTATTATATATTATGAAATTTTTCTTTATTTTTCTAGTTTTTTTTATGAATTATTACTAGTTATTATTTTTCACTCGACTTGGAGTCGAGTCAAGTTCTATTTACAAGACGACCCCAACCACTCATCTTCTCACCCCCACCCCCGACCACTTGTTTTCTTCCCCCGACCACTTGTCTTCTTCCCCCTTGACACCTATTTATTCAAAACCCTCGACGCCAACCCTTTACATGTCGCCGATTCTGGCCAAATCTTTTGCCAAACTCATCTAGTCAAACCCGATCAAACTTTGGACGCTGTCGAGATATAATTAACTCTAACTTAATTTATTAAGGGCGATAATTATTAGCACAGCATGATAGGGTTAATGAATGGACAAGTTTGCTATTTTATTATAAATAAAAAAATAAAATTTGTTTGATTGAAGTGTATTAAAACAAGTGCCAAGGAATTAATTAGTTAAACTAAATAATTATCGTAATTTAATACAACGTAGCATAAGAAAACTGATGTGTGATTGATGTATGATGTGGTGTATATATGCTATAGGATGTATGATGCATCATTCAGTTAACAGGTGTTAGCTTCTAGATTTGATATGTATGTATGGAGAAGGAGCTCGTCGCCTATGCGCTTGGACATAATTGAAGCTTCTACTAGGCCTGTTTAGGACTCGTTTCCTGTTTTATGTTCTATTCTATTATGCATTATTTTATTACTTGCATGACGAGTTAAGTGGCATTTTATCGGATCCCACTTAACCCGAGCCATTTAATCAACCAATTTTCCTGATTAGTAACCATCGAGGATGAGATCCCTCAAGTATGTTTTCGAAAATAAGATCCACCACAAGTTGCCTTCAGGCCTATTGTATAAATCCCTTCCTAGACTTATATATAGTTTTATAGAGTTTTCAGTAAGATGAGAGATGGGTAAACCAACTCGCACATACCATGAGTGGGTGTAGGTGCCAGTCAAAGTAGGCTCTGGATTAGTGAGCGAGTGGTTCCGATCTTGAGGGATCCTGACAACTCCCGTTTTGAGTTCCTCACACCCGGAGAAATGTGGAGGTTTACAGGTACTATTTAGTACAGTGCATGTCCGGACTTGTGGTTCAAAGGGTAATAAAGGTGACTGCCTAAGAGTACTCGGCTTTCATGCTCAAGGCTAAGAGAATTATGGAGGAAAGGATAGGCTTAGGATATACTAGTGGTCCAGAGGGACTAGAAAATGAAATGAGAAATACCGAGAGAAGCATCAGCATCAGCAAAGCAATCAGTTCAAGAAGCTACCGGGTCTGCAGCCCAATGGTTCCTAATTAGGTGCCCTTCAAAGAGTTCTAGTAAAGTATATGAATGTTTTCCTTCATATGAGAGTTCCTAATTAGGTGCCCTTCATATGAGAGTTCTCGTTACTGACGTGCTTTTATAATATATGTAGGTGATGAACATGGGTTGGATGTGCAAGATTGGACAGAGGAGCAATGATGTCTCTTGCATACACATATGTCAGACGATAGAATGTTAATGTTTTGTTGATGTTGTCATTATATTGAGAATGATGTGATGTAATGCAAGGTATGATAATATGATGTGATATGATATTTGCTTCAATAGCAGAATTTATAATTATGGCATTTGAATACATATGTTTTAGTAAATATGTTTAGATATTGAATGCGTATCGCAAGTTAGGCCCAATATTGGATTTGAAAAGTGAATAGAATGCATAGATGGGTTGAGACCTAAGATTTAAAATAACTTATGTAGCAGATTAGAATTTTTTGTGAATGTCAATGAGTGATATATTTATATATGTATTTATACATGTTGATTTGACAGGGCGGCCCTTAATTGCACTTTTAGGGGAGAGACATCATTGCTCCTCTGTTGCAAGTTGTCCTTTTCAGAGCCTATATATGTTATTCCTTATCCTACTATAAACATATGTTTTGCAGTTTTTGTCTAATGTGAGTGAGGAGAAGCCTAGCTGTGTGTTCAAGAGCTGTTGTTGGCTCGTATGTTCCTTGCGTTGTTGAGATGGAAGGAGCCCGGCGGTGCATTGTCTGTTGATAATTTAAATGTAATGTGCTACCATGTCCACTTATTTATATAGATGCGCTTGTGTAACGATTGGGTAAAGTAGCATCAGGATGCCGGTCCACATCTTCTATTATCATTATAGAATATTTTGTAGCATCAGATTTTCACCGCTAGGAGTGCTCCAAAAATTTAATGATGGCTATTGTATACATTTACATGTTTGTTGTTAATTCTATTTGTGCCTAGTTATTTTTTAAACATCACTGCTGGGACTACTATGTGCTGTGTTAGACCGATAGGTGAACCAAGGTTCGTTTACTGATTAATTAACTCGTGATCGGCATGGTTGAAACTTGCGCCTAGTTTGTCACACTATGCAACTAATCGACTGACTCTTGTTTCTAGGTTGTGCTGTGTAGTTGTGGCCATAAGTCGTGAAGATGCGGCTCGTTTGTTTTTATTATTTATATAATATTCGATACTGATCTCTTAATGTCACATTGTTCTAAGCGGGTTATTTTTATTCCCAAGTTCTAAATTAATTTTGGAAATCACAATTATTTCGAATTATTGAATGGAACATAGTGATCTATTGATATATTATTATTGATGTTATTAGAGACTTTTATTTAATTTAATCTAATATTTTGGGCCTTCGTATCTCTATTTCACCTTATTATTATTTGGGACTTGATATTATTGGTTTAATATTAATAAAAAAATCGATTATGGATAATGTGTACTTATCGACTTTTTTTTATGTAATTTATCGTGAATCTCAAACATAAATTACTCAAGTAATATCCTTAAACGACAATATGATTTTTTAGGGCGGGCCGGTGAGGATTTTAAGGGATTGAAATGAGAAATTAAAAATAATTGAATGCACCGTTAAATGACCAAGAAAAAGAGAAGAAAAAGCAGGCTCATACCCTAAAAACAGAAAAAAGGCCCGTGTGCTAGAAGAAGAAGAGGAGAAAGGGAGGAGCCCCTCTCTCACCGGGGAGACGCTGCCAACACCCGAAGCACCCTGCTGTGGAGTGTTGGAGCATTGGCAGAAACTTGCCACCGTAGCCTCTCGTTCGTCACTTTGTGGAGGCGGGCAAGTACCATTGTTGAAGGTATGCCTTGAGTTACTTGCTGTTGCACCATGCTAGAGACACCACCTTTCTGCCATGGGGTCACCGCTGTGAAGCCTTGTCATCGCCGGAGGGAAGGGAGACGTGGAGCCTTACTGAGTCATTGGTTCTACACCACAACTAGATCATTGTCAAGGGCTTTGTTGTCCACCTAAGTTGCGGTCGGAAAGATCATCACATTGCTTCCGAAGTGCTACTCAATTCCATTGTTGCTGAGTGCCAGGAGTTCACCGTCGTCGAAGGAGAGCCCTGCCCGTTGGTACTGCAACTTGAATTTAAGAAAAGAAGAGCAGAGAAGAAGAAGCAGACCAGTGAAAGAGAATGAAAGTGGAGGCCCTCGTTGAAGATCCATCTCCGGTGATCTCCCAGACTAGTGGCGTGGAGCTTGGAGTGCCCCCAGCCAAGAACCACAGCCATCGACAACCACCCTCCCCGAAAAAGCTACCAGAGAAGGGCTGCCTAGAAATGGAGCACAGTCGCACCAACATCTTCCTGGCCACGCCCAGCCAGAGCAGGCCACTTCTAGTCAAGCCACTACCACCACTATACTCCTCTCATAGCCGCAAACAAACTCAAGCTGAGAGCCACTATCGGAAGAGGCCTTAGTCGCCAGGAAACTGCCTAGAAAATGGAAAAGAGCAAAGAAGCAACCATCTTCCCGGCCTCCGTTCGGCCAGCCCAGATCGTCACTGACCGCACTGACTGAGTCCCATCATCACTGCCTATGGATCTAAGTCAATAGCCGTTACTAAAGAACCGCACCCTTGCCGGAAATCGGCTGTAGAAGTCCCTACCCAAACCAGTGAATTGCAGACAAAGAATCGACCTTGAGGCCTCTATCCGGCCAGCCCAGGCCATCGCTGGAAACATTAGTGACTCTAGTGGATTATCCTCACATCCTGGAACATAAACCATCCGAAATACGCTTCCAGAGAGGCCACCGGTCTCTGGAAATTTGCCAAGAAATCCTTGCTGGAGCCGCAGAAGACGCTCGGAGCAAGGAGAATAGTAAAGAAAACAATCATCCTCCGGAGAGTGTCTCATCAACCAGTACCATCACCGGTCATACCCTCGCCCCAGGTCTACTTTTCATCATGCCGAATATCATCCTTGACCAAGCACTATCACCGGAGAAGCCTGACGCTGCCGAAAAACAACCCAAGAGAGGCAAATTAGAAAAGAATAGCCAACCTAGACCATTGCCGCCAACAAAGTGTAAAACCCTAGTTTCGGCTTAGGGTTTTACTTGCATTTAGGTTGCCCAATTTGGATTAGTCTCGAGTCGGTTTGAGAAAGCTCGGGCCAAAAATTTTTTTTTAAATATAAGTCTAAGAGATGGCCATATGAGCATATCGTATAGGTTGAGTATGCCCGACATACATATAATAGTTTCAATTATGATATAGTAGAGCATGAGTTAATATTATATACACGATGTATACATATGATTTTTCTGAGTTAGCTAGGATTTTAGGACTAGATTTAGGCCGTTGCATTATATATGATCCGTTTGGGATTTTTTGGGTATTTTAATTTCATGCGGCATAAGAATTTTGGATCACTGGATTGTGCCCCTCTGAGTCCAGCTTAATTGAGTTCAAGGTTCGAGGCCCATTTATCCTTTCTACCTCAATTCCCGCGTATAGAGTCACTCTTAAGACTCAAGTCAATTTCGACTTTAGACAGTTTCAATTTGAGCTTTCCGTCCATATGTATATTACAGATACCCATAGGTGGGCCCCACTAGGCCACTGAGTTGTCAAATGCTCAGATCGTATCGCATGGCAAAATCTAAGCCATTCATTCCTACCTAGCATTCTCTATTTTATTTCCAGAGATTTCCCACATTTTCAGAGTTTTACACACATAGCGCCATTGCCACTTCGGTTCGCCACCGACAAGTCCCCACCTTGCCCTCAGCCATCGGACCGGCACCCCCATGACCGCCTCGTAGCTGTCTTTCTATCTATACCCTTCACGACCACATGTGTTGTCACAATCGCCGCTGGTGACAGAGTCCTTGAAGCCGAGTTCCTCTACCGCTGCCACCACCATCGTCCAAGTCGTTTTTCATCACCAGGGAGCCACCTCCGACTGATCCGACCACCCTGACAGCTTTCCCTTAGCAAGTTGTTCCATTTGAGACCGACACTGGCAACTACCATGGTCGCGATCACTGCCAGCAACGTCCCTGCACATGACAGTGATGCCGCCCCTTTCCGGCCGCTTTCAGGTTAGCCATCGCCAGACTCCGCCAATCACCACCACCATCATGTTCCTCATCACATGGGTTGTCGATCCTGACCAGCGTCGACCCCAGCCACACTGCCTTCGACATTTTTCAGCAACGGGCACCGCTGCCCTCCATTCAGCCCGTTTGCTCGTGACCCCATCCACCATATGTGTCACGTCTGCTTGGCCGTGCTCGAGTTTGCCAGTCTAATCCCGTGTCCGTGCCCTTCAGTCCAGTTCTGGTCCGCCCAATCAACCCAACCAATTTTTCAGTTACCCCATGTAAAACCCATGATTCGAGTCAGGGTTTTATATTCAGAACCGGTTGGTTCGACCGTTATTTTTGAGTCGAGTCAGTTTCAGAACACGTGCACTGAGCCGACGCCAGTCGCGTGTATGAGCTATGAGGGTCATGCGTACCCAAGTATACGATGATGACGTCATGAACACAGCAGAAAAGAATGAGTTATCAAAGTATATGAAGGCATGCAGTTTATTTTTTTATTATTATATATATAGTGAATCGTAGAATTAGTGTTAGGCCATTTATCGCGTTAGGACGCATTACGGCCAGTTTGGGTGGGTTGATAGTCTTAGAGCATATCATTATGATGTTTTAGTGTTTGTTTGATTTTATGGGATTTTTCCCGATTTTTATGGATTTTTTTAGGATTTACTTCGAGTTAGTTATGATACTTGACTCGAGCTAGAGACGAGTCAAGTATTATTTACGAGTTTGCCACCCAACTAAGTTTTCACCCCGACCTTTCTCCCCCATGCCCAAACCCTAACCATCGCGCCGCCCTTGTTCGCGTGCCACCGCCACCACGGCCGACGCCGCCTAGCCGCCGATCGACGCCACCCAGCCCGGCCACGGCGTCGCCTTGCCACCCCGACCAGGTCCGACCCCCATCGGACCGCCGCGACGCGAGGAAGCCACGCGGCGATGCCGCTGCCCGCGTTGCGCTTCCGTCGCCGATTCTGCTGCCGGCAACCAGCGCCGCCGCGATCGGTCGGTCGCCTCAGCACCCTCAGCCTGCCAGCGACCTTCCCCGACTGGAACGGAGGCCATCGCCGCCGTGGACGGCCGGATCTAGCGACCCATCGCCGCCGGCTCTGTTTTGCCGTTTTCTAGCGAACCGCCACCTCCATTGGCCACGCTGATGTCATAGATGAGTCGGGCTCGCCGAGCCAGTTCCGAGGGTACCCAACACGACCACTTTCCGGCCAATAAACACCGCCGGCGATTGTCGCCGGAAAACCACCGGAAGCCGCCGGAAAACCGCCAGCAGCTACCGGAAAACCGGAATTTCTGGAATTCATTGGAATTCACTGGATCTTCCGCGGGGCTCACCCAGTCGAGCCCGATCGAGCTTCGGACGCCGATGAGCGCCGAATTTGAGTTCCGAGACACGCGACGGAACCCTAACCGTCGCCGATTGTCGACAACGTGAGGTATAATTACCTCCGATTGATTTATTTAAAATTGATGATAATTGTTAGCATAACATGCTAGGGTTGATTAATTATTATGATGAATGTTAAGATTATGAATGAAGTAAACATGTGCATGATGTAATTAACAGGGAATAAAGGTTAAATGAGCTAATGAAGTAAAGTAAATTTGAGTATGATAATCGAGTACAACGTAACGTAGGAAATATAATGAAATAGGTGTTAATAGGATAAGTTGGAATTATTTTTACATTTATAATTGTTGATTGTTATGGTTGATGTTTGTATTGTGGTGTGATGGTCATGTCGGATTTGATGCATCATTTAGTTAGTGGGCGTTAGTATTTAGTTTTGATGTGTAGGTACGGAGTAGGAGCTCGCCGCCTAGGCGCGATGACACGCTTGGAGCTTCTACCAGGTCCGTTTAGGACTCGACTCTGTTTTACGTCTTTTCTATTGTATGTTTATCTTAATATCTGCAGGACGGGTTAAGTGGCGTTTTATTGGATCCTACTTAACTCGGGCCATTTAACCGAACATTTTCCGGATTAATAACCCCTCGAGGATGAGAATCCCTCGAGGTTGATTTCGAAAACAAGATCCACCAAAAGTTGCCTTCGGGCCTATTATATAACTCCCTACCCAAGCCTATATATATATATATGTATATATATATGTTTTCGCGTTTCTGTGAGACGAGAGATGGAGAAATCGACTGCACGTACCATGCAGAGGATGCCGTGACAGTCAAAGCGGGCTCTGGATTAGTGCCAGCGGACTGTTCCATTCCCGAGGGATCCTGACAACTCCGCGTTTGAGTTCCTCACACCCGGAGAACGTGGAGGTTTACGGGTACTGTTTAGTACAGCGCATGTCCGGACTTGTGGTTCAAAGGGTACTAAAGGCGACTGCCTGAGAGTACTCGGCCTTCGTGCTCAAGGCCAGGAGAAATATGGAGGTAAGGAGAGGGCTTAGGATAAAGTTTCATGAGAAGTACTGAAAAAGAAGTGCCGAGAGCGGCATAGTACCAGCAGCAGATCAGTAAGTTCGGGATGCTACTGGGTCTGCAGCCCAGTGGCTCCTCGAGTAGTGCCCTTCAGAGTGTTCATGTGGAGTATATGATGTTTTCTTTCATATGAGAGTTTGCTCTCATAGCCAGCTTGTTATAGTTATTTTATTTTTCGGACCAGTAACACTTGTTACTGACGTTTTTATACTATATGTAGGTAACAATTACGAGTTGGAGGAGCCAGTTTGGACGGAGGAGCACGGTTGTCGCTTGCACACATGTCAGTCAATTGAGTGTTTATATTGTGTTATGATATTATTATATGGTGTGAATAAATGCTTGAAACATGATGATGTCACGTGATTAATTGTTAAAATATGATGCTATGAGATGAAGAAAAGCTAGGACATGATGACAAGAGGTGAGCTGTGATCAGAGTATGCAGCAGAAGTGTGACCCAAGTTTTATAACGAATATACGGTATATTAGATTATGTGTGATTAAAATTGATTATATATGCATATGTATTGGTGTGTGTTTGAATTGCATGTCATTCATGTAGTACCATGTTAGGGTTTATGCATTCATCCATGCTTTGAAAGTTGTATCTTCATCTTAAGACGCCGAGATTGGATCCGCACGAGTTAGGTTCGGGTTAGCCGACCTAACCGGGGCCTGTAACATGCCGGTTTGGTTCACGAGTGTGAACTGGATTTGGGGTGTTACACCCCAAACCGGGTTGGTTCAGCCAATTGGGTTTGGTGTGGCTTAGCTCGTTCAGTCTGATTTAGCCCGTTTTCGGTTATTTCTTGACCGATTTTGGTAATTCAAGAACCCCTATATTAATTTAGATACATATTCACATTATTTAGCATGTTTTGATGTTACGAGTATTTTTTTATTTATTAATTATTACACTATTTATTTATTATTATTATTATTATTTATTCATGATTATTCATTTCTTATTATTTTCATATTTGTTGACTATGATGAATGATTATGTGATTAAATATTGTTATTGATAGTGTATATATTCATAAATATTATTTTTGTTCATGTTTATCATATTTTATTTACTTAATTCATTGATTATTAATTATTTCTTACTCATGTTATTATTTATATGTATTTAGGCGTATGTTCATATACTTAATATTTATATTAATATTCTTCATGATTAATTAATATTAGTCATTTATTTATTTATTTATTTATCGATTTATTTAATTATTTGTTAAGTATTTAAAGTATACAATATTTACCCATGTTTTTAATATGATTTTGTACTTCCTGGGAATAAATATTAGTAATTAGGTGCTATTTATTAATTTTATTTTAGTTAATTAATATTTCATGAGTTATGCTTAATTTTAGAGTTTTAATGTAGAAAAAGACAAATTAAGCTTTCAAATTGAAAAGTCATGGTCACCCAATAGTTACTGTAAGGAGTTCATAGAGCTCGATGAGGATGACTGTACATTGTTTTGGCTACATTTGAGCATGTCGAGGAGTTGGAAATTTAAATAGACATCATAATTAATTTGAATACATTGATTTGTAAGAAACCTCCTTCAATTCATGTATCTTGTGGCCATCTCATCTTCTATATAAAGGGGTGGTCATTTGTTGTTGAAAATATCTCATTTCTTAGCCTCAGAGTGTAGTGAAAGAAGTAGTTTTGGTTTTTGAATTCTTTTCTTTTCATAATAAAAAGTAGTTCTTCTTTATATTATATTCTATTTTTATTATGGAGTAATATTTTATTTCGTTATAGAATGGAACTTAACGTGATTTAATTGAATTCATTTCAACCTCTTACTCTTTTATTCAATTGGATTGTTTGAATTATCATGTTCTAAATACTAAGAATAAATTGATCGTCTATATCTTAGATCATAAGGTTTAATTAAGTTTAGGGAGAAATTAATTAGATTAGTCATTGATAATTCATCATACGATGAGTTTTGACTTGTTTGTCGTTGTGGTCAGGAGATGCACAACACCGCATGCGATTGTAAGGCAAATCTTAATTCATTTTTTTGTTGATTAATCAATTATCACCAAGAGGTAGAAATTGATTAATCAACAAATAGTGCATTAAAATTTGCCTTACAATCGCATACGGTTTTGTGTATCTCCAGACCACAACGACAAGCAAGTCAAAAGACTCGTCGTATGATGAATTATCAATGACTAATCTAATTATTTTTACCCGAAATATAATTAAACCTCATGATATAAGATATAGGTGATCAATCTATTCTTAGTATTTAGAACATGACAATTCAAACAATTTGATGGAATAACAGAGTAAGGTTGAAATAAATTTAATTAAATCATGTTAAGTTCTATTCTAGAACGAAATAAAATATTACTCCACAATAAAAATAGAAAACAATATAAAGAAGAAACTACTTTTTATTATGAGAGAAAATAATTCAAAAACTAAAACTACTTCTTTCACTACACTCTGAAGCCAAGAAATGAGATATCCTCAACAATAAATGACCACCCATTTATATAGAAGAGGCCACAAGATACATGAATTGAAGGAGGTTTCTTACAAATCAATGTATTCAAATTGATTATGATGTCCATTTAAGTTTCCAACTCCTCGACATGCTCAAATGTAGCCAAAGCAATATACATCCATCCTCATTAAGCTCTGTGAACTCCTTGTAGTAACCATTGGGTGACCATGACTTTTCAATTCCAAATCTTAATTTGTCTTTTTCTGCATTAAAACTCCAAAATTAAGCATATCTTATAAAATATTAATTAACTAGAATAAAACGAGAAATATCACCTAATTAATAATGTTTACACATGGGAAGTATAAGATCATATTAAAAACATGGGTAAATATTGTATACTTTAAGCACTTAACATTATTTATTTGTTTGTTTAATTGATTATTTATATCTTTAATACGAGTATAAATGATATTTACTCATTTTTAACCATATACTTAAATAGTATAATTATATTATTATTTTATTATTAGAGTATTATTTATGTTCATTTATTTAGTATTTACCTAATTATATATGAGTGTATTTATTTGTTTATTTATTCATTATTATTATGTTTTGATTTACATGCGTGGTGTTTAGTTATAGGCTTGTTAGCACTATTTTCTTTATTAGGATATATTGATGATATGAGCACACACCACAAACATACATTATATAGAGACATTAGTATATTACTTAGCACTAGGTTTCAATGTAGGTTACAGAGTCCAAGCTCACTGTAGAAGTGTCAATGTACTTGGAGCTTGGACCACAGGTCCGTAGGACTCTCTTTCTCTGCTTAACTCCCAACGTGTAGAGTTTAATCGTATTTTAAATGTAGGACGATATTGGTTGTGTTTTATTAGATCCCTCAATGGTATTTTATTGGATCCATCCAATGTCGGGTCTTTTAGCCATGTTTTCTACACATGTTTAATAAAAGTACAAGGATGAGATCCCTTATTGTTTTTTGAGCTAAAGCTCCAAAAATATATGATATAAGCCTCTTCCTTATGGCTATTATATAAGTACATGCATTTTTACAGTTTTCACAAATAAAAAAGTGAGTGGTATGGAGATATGTATAGACCGCACTAATACTCCTTGAAACCCTGAGATAGTGCAGTATATGAGGGTACTGCATAACATAACACATTTGTAGAATTTGTGGTACTAACTTAACTGTTCATTTTGCCACTCGAGTACCGTGGTGGGTGAAATATGGAAGATGTAAAGGCGTATGCATTGTATGTATGAATATGAATATAAGCCGTGCATGCGAGCCGGCACTTTCTTAAGTACGTTTGCTTACCGCCCAATATAAGGCAATTTTAAAGTTTCATAAGTTTTTGTGGGTAATGGAATACTAATTTGCCAGATTGTATTAGTTATTTTTCGGACCAATAACATTCGTTGCTTGCCTTTTTCATATAATATATATAGCTCTTATAAATATTGAGTCGACTTTGGTGGAAGGATAAATAAACGCTATACACACTTGAGCTCAGTGCAATTATTTCTTTTCTTACTTTTATTTATATTTGGTTTGTTTTGACACATATTTAACAATATCTTCTATTCTCATGACACCAAGAAGGTTGTTTCGATCAATTTTATCAATCGAGCCTTACCGACCAACAATTTAAAACATGACTCGATTCGATTATAATATTTCTAATTCAGCCCTCAAGTGAACCGAAATCGAGGTGTTACACTAAGCTTCCCCCAAGAGGTTCACGAACTTCCAAGGACAAACCCAAGTTCAATATCGCCGCAAAAAGCTACAACCGTCATCAGACAACATAGACAAAGTCCCGGCCAAGAGCAGTTCCATCGTAACTTTCCACCACCACCACCACCAACCAGGCATGCCACCTGATCACCACCAAAAGCTTCATTGAACCGAAACATACTGATCTAGGCAGTCAGCTTCACTGCCGTTGTCGGATCCCTCAAAGTCAGTCTTCTGCTACTTGTTTGTGTCCACAACTGCCAGGAGCTATTCCATGAACAGACTGCGTTAACAGCCCACCCAAGACCCGAATTTGAACTAGCACACCATATGCCACAAGCAAACTAGCACAAGCGTGTATAAGACACCTTGTTTGGTCCAGCATTTTCCTGGTTTGAATCAACTCGAAATCTCGGTTCAATCAATTATCAATTAAAACTAATCCAGACGAAACTTACTACCCTACCATTTTTTCACACTCTGGAAGCATTTGGGGGGGGGGGGATTAAAGATTTGAAGACCGAAGATCTCAAAGACGAACTTATTTAAAGACGGCAGAATTCATTATTTTGTATAAAGTGTAAAAATTAAAGAAAATAGTGGATTCATGGTTATTAAACCACCATAAATTAATTTAGGGATTTAAGTTGAACTCTAAAAAACCATTATTCCTTATTTGTGACAATTTATTTTTATTTTACTCGCAAAGTTTTATTGCGCATCAATAGTGCATTTAGTCCCACTGAACACTCTAACCCAACACAAAGTGAAGCTTGTGATTTGCAGGGCCTTAAGTCCTGCGCCCGAACTGAAGTGAATTATTACAGATAATAACTCAATAAAACTGAAATAACCCACAACACAACTAAATGGGGTGCAATTGAAAATCTTGCCAGGATTAGATCTGTGGACCGTGTGCTCCTTGTTGGAAGTTAAAAATGGGTGGCAACCTTCCTGCTCAATGAGTGTAATCTACCCCCCCTTGCCCAGGGCTTGAAGTAGATGTGCGTGGGGTAATATACCGGGAGATAAATTTACCTTTCGTCAATTCTTCCTTGTAAAAGGTGGTGCTATAGTGTGTCTTGTCGTGTTGATTGGAATGCATGGTGGAAGTCTTCTCTAAATTCAACACATAAGTTATTGGGACGGAGAATGGTCATCCATATTTTGCCTACTGTTTATATTAACAGACATTGCAGATTGTGTAATTGTGCAGATGAGACCTTTATGCACCCTTTCAAGGACTGCCCATTAGCCAAAAGCTCTTACGTTTCATTTTCTTGGAGCTAGATTGGAAAGTTGTAAAATTTATGCATTTAACATTTTTTCCTATGTCACTAAAATAGATCCTAGAGTTCAAATGTAAACTAGCTCACCAGAGAGAAAATTTTGCCTCTAGAAGGATAAAATGGTGCCTATAGAAGGGCAATTAAGCTTCAATCCTCATTTCATTGAACTTATTTTCACAATTGTTTGGTTGACTTAAAATAGTACAAAGAAATGTAAAATTTTAGAGATCAAAAATTTCTTTTTGTTTGGTTATCTAGAAATTTAGTCAAAGTAAATTTTATTTTAAGTCAAAGCGAGTCTATGTAAAAATTTTAAAATTATTTTTTTCTTGCAAAAAATAAAATAAATTAAAATTTTTTTGGGAGTCATAAATAAGAAGAAAATATTTTATTTTCATTTTATTTTCTTACTATTAGGCATAACATCGTTGGTGAGGGATAACGTCGAGCAAAGAGTTGAGCACATATAAATTGTGAGACCAGAGCAGTATGGCTAGATATACTCAGCCACTGGGGAAGAAGCAATTCAAGATACCACTGGAATCAGAGGTACACATTATTTATTATGAACCTGCCGTAGTGTTGTTTGATTCTGCTAGTGTTATAGATATGATTGGCATGTCAATACAGGACGTAGGAGACAACTTAGTTATGTCAACCCCAGATCAAGCTACTCTCACCACTGGAGTGTTGCCAATTGACTTTTAGTCATGCTGATAAGAGAGTTCAACAACATCTTTAGTGTAGATTGGAAGACGAAACACTGAATATTGATCGATTACCGGAGGAAGAAACTTCAACTTTGCCTCTCACGTAGTGAGATATCTAAACATGTAGAGAAAATCTTTAAAACTTTCGTGTCATTTTATTCCATGACATTTTCATTTCTTATAAAGTTATTTTTTATTTTCATTATTTTCATGTCAACCAAATAAACCCTAAGAAAATGTTTACATACTACAGATCTAGTAGAAGTTGCGTGCAAACAACTGAATTAGAAGGGTTGGCCAAAGCATTTTGTTATGCTATTAAGCATAATATTTCATCATCAATTTTTTGGACCAACTGTAGATAAGGATTTCAAGGGGACTCATCCTTGATCAACGGCTGAGTTTTACCCCTTCATTGACAAATTGATATAAATGGTCTGTAATAAGTTAAGTGTAATGTGGTACGTGGTATGGAACTCTAGGTTAATAGCCTTTTGTTTACTTTTACCCATTTTTTTAACAGAATGGTACTGGTCTCCAATAAGTTTAAGTCTAATGCAGTATAAATTTTGACAAACAATTTGAATGATACTGGTCTCTAATAAGTTTAATTTTAATGTAGTATGGAACTCTAGCAATAATTTTTTGCTAAACAATTTGGCAAGACAAACTGCTAATCGACTCCTTTTGCACTCGTCTTGATCTTTGTAGTATGTAATATGCTCTTTGTTGTAATATTAAGTTGATCTTTAAAAATAAAATAAAATAAAATAATCCCACGGTCAAATGACCTCTATGAAGCAAGAAACCAACCTCATTTATTGTTTCAAATATTTGTCACGAGAAAAATCTATCGGTGGGTGGAAGTGCGTTCATGCTACAAACAGATCTCTAGCTTGAGCGAACGGAAGTAAAGAAACAAGGATTCAATTCATTTATATAGGAAACTTTCTTAGCTTCACAAAGAGATTTAAGAGCATGTATTAGACTTAGAAGTTGCAGAAATTTCAACACCGCTACTGTCTGTTTACTGGTATAGTGAAAGTCACAAAAATAAAATAATAAATGCAGGACAAGAAAATTCAGGACAATTAGCAAAATTACAAGAAGAAAGTAGAGAACTCTACACCATAAAGCATGCAGACGAGTATATTGTTGCACAGGCTATAGCACCAAAATGATTTGAAGAGGATATCAATACCACTGGTAATGCTTTGTGGCATAGATTCCTAAAATTAAACTGAGGTTTTCTTGGCCATAATGATACCCATTCTGAACCCACACATGCCAAAGTAATTTCTTCCCCTTATTTATGGAGAAAGGCTGTAATGAATGAATTTGTTTGACTATTTATCCTAAATGTTTAATGGTTCGGCCTCAGGATCTCTTTCCTTCATCGCGGTCCAGTCTTGAAGCACTACAAGAAAATTAAATATCCCATTTAGAAAATAGTCTGCAAAGAGAAACAAAAAATGCCTCAAAATGTTGACTGAGATGCTGAACCCACTGGATTTCTGAATCTCTGCAACTAGCATCAATCGTCTCTGCAGGATTACAGCCATGAAGAGAAAAATGGAGCACATACCAAACATGACAGTAATGGGGAAGGCAGAAACCTGCACCAAGATCAGCAGTTGCATATAGCAAATCATTCAAAGTTCGACAAAAGCAAGTGAAAATGAGATCAAATCAAAGATGACTAGAACAAAATACACGAGATAAGGAACTCTTTTTACTTACGTTGTACAAAACAATGCAAACAAAAATGTTCAGAGGAATTCGGAAGAAATTCATAATTGTGCTTCTAGCCTCCTCAGGAATATACTGGGACCTCATTTTCATGATTCCAGGCCAAAATAAACCGACACATGCCTCAAAGGTTAAAAAGCCAAATAGTTGCATCCAACCGGCAAAAGAAAGGCTCCTGCCTTTAACACCGGTAGGCGCCATCACAAACTGTTAACAATAACACCATGTCAAAGCAATCAGGGTAGATATATTTGACAAAGGAGAAGACGAATAGTCAAAAGTAGTCAGTCCGTTGCACCTACAGTGGAAAGAATTGGAATCAGGAAAGTAGCAGCAGAGACAGCAAAAACAATCTGCATATAGTATTCAACTTTCAAATTTGCTCTGGCCATCAGCCTGGCTGCAAATGAGCTTCCCAGCATGGATGACAACATAAAAGTAGCAAAAATAAAACCATGAGGTATATCCTCATCATTTGGACTCAAGGCAGGTGTCCATAGGAACACAAACGTGTACATTGAACCTTCAAAAAGTGACTGGATGGCACCCAAAAGAGCAATCTTCTCATCTGATAAATTAACAAGGAGCAGAGAAATCAGAAAATCAGCTTTTTTAAAAAAAAAATCAAATAATATGTAGACAATTTCTTCTCTAATGCAAACTCACCCGAAGCAATGGCTATGGCAGCTCCTTTGAATTGAGTAAGCAAGTCTTTGCTTTCCGAAGGATCACCATAGTTTTCTGTCCATGAAGATAAAATTACCGCCATGCCAATTGAGAGAAAGCAAGAAGCTGCATCGAAGGGTGCAACTGGACCGAATCCAAGAGTGTCAGTAAGCACATTTCCCAGAAGCCCAGCAAGGATAGCAACCAATCCATTCCCCAGGAAAATAGCTTTTGAGAATGTTAGTGATAACCATTGTTGATCAAACCCCCTCTGCAGATATAACCCAAAAAAGAATCAAAATTCAATAGTGCCACTAGGACAAATAAATTTCTTTTTTCTTCTACCACCTTATACCCAAAAAAGGGCACACAGAATGGATCCTAATCTAGGGGTCTATATGATTAAAAATGACAAAATGTTAATAGCTAGAACCCGCAGTGCACAAGCATTAGGAGACTTACTAAAAGAATTTAAATCAGTAAGATTAGAATAAGGAATTAGATACTTTGTTATGTTCTGCAACAAGCCAAGATTCAAAAGCTGAGAACAATAGAGACGTTGCAATTCCTCCAAGTATACGACCAACCATTAAGATCTTAAATTGAGGAGAGTGCTTGGTTATACAACTAAGAATGTAGGTTATGCAATAAGTCACACAAGCCCTCTTCCGCCCCCTGCATAAAAGGCCCCAAATACATCCAATGAGAGAAATCTTTAAAGCCACAATTTCTCGTTGAAGATCCAAATTAATAGAATCTTACTGTTTGTCAGCAAGGGAACCAACAATGGTTCCGAACAACATCGAAGATCCAAACCCAGCGATAAAGAGCTGCCCAATTTCTCCCTTCCCAAAGCCATAGGTACTGTACAGATAATACACATATGGACCCTGTAGCCAATCTCCAGCTGCATCCCATTCAAATCCAAATCATAACAACAGCAACCAAACAATAATAGCACACTACCACAAAGATTTCCACATTTGTAAATTGATCACCCTCCTAAAGATCCAAACTAAAATAGAAAGCATAAACCCAGATCTAAAAAGAAACCAAGCTTTTTTTTATCTACCAGCCCCAAATCACAACAACCCATAACCACATTTCATCCAAATTTCGCCCCAGACTACAATAAAAGCGAAAAGGAGCAACAATCTAGCTGTAATTTACCCATCATAAGGGAGTAGACGAAGAGGTAGTTGTTTTTGAAGGCATTGAAGGCAGGGGAGGTGGTGATTCGCTCTTTGTTAGTCTTGCTGAATTCCATCCCGCCGACCACCATGGCCAGCGCACCAAAGACGAGGTAATACATGACCTCCATTGTCGCCCAAGGCTAAGGAGACAGAGGTTGGGGGCGAGATCTAGTAAATGTTGCTGTGGAAGGATATATATGAAGAAGTGGATGGTTGGGAAGATAAAGTTTCGTCCGTTATTAGATTTGATTTAGACGGATTGGATTTTTTGTCAGTGACCGCGGATCTTTCAGGCCGACAAGGAGAGCTGTTGGGTGATTGGGGCCCATACTACGTTCTCATGTCAAAGCTGGGGCCCGCGGAGGGACTTATGACGATGAAAGGAATCTCGGTCTAGCAATTTGCCGACAAATTGGTCCACCGACCCGGGTCGAACCCGAACCGCAATTGGGTTTCCCAAAGAGTTATTTATGTTTTGAAACCATTAAATTTAATTATTTGTGGCCTGATTTGACCCTATTTTTTGTGGGGTATAAAAGGAGTCGGTCTTCTTGGATATCTGGAGGTCGGTGAGGAACTAACACTCTGGGACCGGAGTAAATTCAGGTTTTAGCTATAACTTGCAAGTTTGGGTACTGAAACCCATTTAAAATGGAGGTGATTCGATTTAAATTTGGTCAAATTGTAGATAGTTTACTTAACCTTCGAATAAGTCTGATGGTCCTCATGATTTGACCCCTAAATTGTGAAGGACATGCATTAGGGATGC
>JAURVB010011868.1:0-22069 GCA_033002965.1 Piper betle | reverse complement strand
ACTGGTGATATGAACTTGGTTTACATGTGACCATGTCCAACTTGTTCACCATAGCTCTCCCTTTTTGTTCGTTTACTTACTTAACTTATTTCTTTATTATGTCCTATCAAACATTTGTGACTAGATTTTTAACATCATATTTCTTTTAGGAAAATATCTTCTCCGGAACATAAATCCTTAATATTTTAGTCGACAATGAGTTCGGTTAGGACCAGTTGTCCAGAAGGAATATCTTGCCCATGTATCATGGTTTGGATTTTCCTGATTTATTCATCAATTTATAAAAATGATAAATCTCACTACAAAACTTTTGATTGATGTGATTCTTGTTTTGTTGGATCTCCTTAGAGAGTATACTTTTATTTCTTCAAATATTAGAATTTTTAGATTTGTATTTATGTATTTATGAATTTGTTAACAACATATATTCAATCATTCTAGATTTCAAAGCATAAGATTTTTGTTCGAGCATTACATAAACACTCATCAAATACAGGCAAAAGCATAAACGAAATACAATGGTGCAAAGATCACAAATGTGCGTAGCAACTACTTGTCCTTCCATCAATGCTGACCCCCAACTCATAGAAACATTAGACCTACATATACGAATGGCAGATGTAACACCCCAATTCGGCCCGAAGGGATGGACCGACTCGTGATATTATAATTTGGAAGCTACTCGTTGGGCTATCGCGTACAGACTTTACGGAAGCGGATCTCAACCCTCCGTGGAGGCTTAAGATGGACACTAGGTTTGGTTTTCATAGAATGCGTGCAGAGTTCATACTACAAAGGTAGATCTTAGACTTAAAGGATTCCTATATGAACACCCCTAGTCGTAACAGAGGTAGAACCATCCCGACGACTATGAGCGGTGACTTTAAAAATGTGATGATCACTCCCAACTGTAGAAGAAGCACACCCCCGCTACAGTTTTGAGGTTGCATGTTATTGCGTGTATCATATTCTTACTACTTAGTTCAAGTGATTGGCTTAGGTCTTCTTATTAGTTACATGAAGATGATGCAAGTATTTAAACAAGGGTCATGGTTACCTATTCCATATACCCTACGCGAGCAATAATTAAAGCGTCAGAGAATTACACAGCATCATCAAGTATCAGGGCATCAAACCCTAATACCCAGACTTCACGTGGGTCTTCAAGTAGTGTGAACCGTAAGCTCCTCCACCCATGTTACTCTAACACACAAACAGCTGCAGCCAAATATGTTTCATGTACCTGACTTAGCTCCTCATCATGTTCCAGGACTCTGGGGCTTATATACCTTGCAGACGATGGTTAGCCTTGCCCCAAAGTATTATAACTCCATAGTAAAATATAATAATATAAAGTTAAAACATGCTAGCACAACCATCATAGCATACATCATAATCGTACAAGGTTCACATAGTTTGGGCATATGCCCATCATATAGTCATACACAAAATACATGGTTTAAAGCAAACAACATAACATAGGGCCCATGCCACCACCGCCACTGAGCCGTCTGATCCATGCACCTAAGCTGGCCAACGCCAGGGAACCTCACCTACATATAATAGAAAACCACGTCAGTAATCAAATAAATTTGATTACCGGTCCGAATAACTACCAGTAAAATAACAAGCTGGCAAATGGGTATTCTATTACCCACGAGAACTTACAGAAACTTCAGAATTGCCTCACACTGGGTGGTAAGCAAACATACTTAAACAAGTGCTGGCTCGCATGCATGGCTAATATTCATATTCATACATACAACACTTATGCCCTCACATCCTCCATATTACACCCGCCATGGTACTCGAGTGGCAAAAGGAACAGTTAAGTTAGTGCCACAAATTTTGAAAATGTGTTGCGTAACGTAGTACCCTCATACACCGCACTACCTCAGGGTTTGAAGAAGTACTAGTGTGGTCCATACATATCTCCATACCGCTCACTCTCTTATTCGTGAAATCCATAAAATTGCGTGTACTTATATAATAGGCTTAGGGAAGAGGCTTATATCATATATTTCTGGAGCTTTAGTTCAAAACCAACAAGGGGTCTCCTTGAGTTTATTAAACATGTGTAGAAAACACGGCTAAATGACCCAACATCAGAGGGATCCGATAAAACACCACCGATGTCATCCTATGTCTAAAACACGGTTAAACTCGACACGCATGGAGTCAAGTAGAGATCAAGCAAAGGAGAGTCCTACGGACCTGGATGAGTAGAGCTCAGTATTCTAGTCGGTGAGCTCACCCGCGATACCTAGCATGGAGATGGAACCGAATAAGAATCTGGTCACATCGGCACACAAAATGAGGCAAAGCCTCCACACAAGCTCAACACTTAACATCACTTAATTATCTTAATTAGGTCCTAAGTGAAGTGTTAAACCTTATTAGGTAACTTAATTAAGGTTTTGGTTTCATGTTCACTTAGTAGGTTTTAATCAATTCTAGGGTTTTTAATCAAATGGGCTTACCATACAATTTTTTGAATGGGCCTAACAATGTCCAAATGGGCTGAAATTTGGATGGGTTGTCCCTTACACTCTAAGGTTCATAGGTAAATTCCACCATGGCTGGCCCATGGGCCAATCAAGGGGAACAAGGCCCATTAAGCTTGGCCCTAAGGTGCTGGAACAGTGTTCCTAGGCTGTGCACCAATTTTGTAACTATTGGTTCATGGGCTAGAGGACTCCAAATGGGCTTGGGTCAGTGGGCCTAGTTAGCTAACACACTGTAGCTTGAGCCCAGTAAGAGTTAGGCCAAATTTACTTTGTAAATGGGCCTAAGTGGATTTTACAAGTTGGGTCACTGGATGGGCTGTTTCTGGAGCTATCTGGACCCTAACAAATTTGAAATTTACAAATAAAATTGGGAACCTACCCAAATGGTCCCAAAATTGGTCATAGTGCTACTGAGACATAGGGTAAGGTGTGGACCAAGTTTTACTAAAATCCAACACCGTTAACCTATTTTAAGGTAATTTACAACTGGAGTGGAAAACCAGGGTATCAGAGCCAACCTCTTGGACTATTAAGGCAGCAACACTTTCAGAATGGGTGTGTTGTATCTGCGTGTTGTATGTTATATGGTATGCCTACATGATATATTGTATGCCTATATGTTGTATCTGGTTGTTATGTTTAAAGACCCTCACCACCTTGTGCCGATCCATAGCCTAGCTGGCAGGTATGTCTTTGAGTGTGTTTTTGCTAACCTCCTTTTTGGTGTTTACAACTGTTAGTTGTGTGAGGCAGTTTGCAAGCCACAGTTTGCAAGCCATCTGTGTCAGTTAGTGTGTGGTTAGTGTTTGTGGTGATATAGTCTAACTAGATGGCAGGAGGACGCAGACGTAAACCACCACTACACCGCAAGGCTTCCCCTGATAGGTGATCCCCATCACCCATGCAGGAGCCAGCAATAGTGTAAAAATCGTGGGAAAAAAAATTTTAATATATTCGACCAGGGCAGGGAAGGATCGAACATTAGAGAATTAATATTAATTATATTATATTCTCTATCCAATTAAGTCTACCCGGTTAAATATTTTATTCTTTACATGGTTACACAGTTAAAGGAATAAAATACGGGTGTTGGTGTGTTTCCACGAACCCTAGCCGTCATATCATTTTATAAAGGACGTCCTCCACCCTAGCCTTCATTCACATTCTCTTCTCCTCTTCCTTGCCGGCGTGTCTTCTTCCTTGCATAGGTATTCTTCATATCTCCCTCGTCTTAATTTTCTTGCATGCATATTTTAATTTGATAATAAGCTTTATAATCGTGAGGATTAAAGTTTAAAATCAACAAGAAAGAAACTAAAAAAAATTAAACTTTAATTCGACCGACGAGTCCCCTGTTTCGGTGAGTTGGGGAAGTACAGGCAATGTCACCGGGAATCGGTGGCGAGGGTCGTTTCGACGTCGGAAGATGATCCTACTCTCTTCGTCGATCAGTGTAGGGTCGATCTCACATGTGTAGATGTCCGACAAAACAGAAGACAGCGGCAAAAGCAGGGGAGACCACGGTGGAGGAAGAAATCCGGCCATCTTGGGTGGCGACGGGTTCCAATATGGCCAGGGAAGGTAGATAGGTGGTCGAGGGTGTCGAGGTGACCACCCAATTAAGCTGGTGATGCTCGCCGGTGGTGGAATCACCCACGCCAGTGTGCCACTAGGCAGGCGATGTGGGCGTCGCCGTGTCTGTAAGATTGCCGGAGTTGGCCGGGGCGACACTGCAACGGTATGACTGCGACGATGGATGGCGGCCGGAGGTGGTCGGCGGCGGCGGCAGCTGGAGAGCGCCTGGAGTTGGGAACAAGGCATGCCGGAGAAGAAGAAGAAGGAAAATAATTACCTTGGGTGGCAAACTGGTAAATAATACTTGACTCGATACAACTCGAGTTAAATAATAATACCAACTCGTAAATAGCACCTGACTCGATACCGACTTGAGTTAAAAATAATTCGAACTCGTAATAAATCTTTAAAAATAATCATTTTAATGGGTTATGGGTTAAAGTTACTAAATTAATTAATTATTAGATGAAGTCGACATGTACATAAGTAATAAAAATACGGTAATGATAAACGGTCGATAATTAGTCGGCGTAATTCATGCGATTAAATTAAATTGGAGGGTCATAAGTAATTGATAAAATAAAGATTTTTACTTTACCATATTAAATTTAATATTAGGTAAATAAAGTGATTATTTTATTAACGAGTCAGTATTGTAGAAAATGGGTTATTAAACTATAGTCGGGTAGCAATCACTCGCGTCGAACCTAAATAGCAAAATGAAAATAAATAAAGTTTGAAACTTTATTGAGTCAAATAATTTAAAATAATTGTATTAATAATATTTTTGAATAATACAAATTATTTTAAATAATTTGATCGATCAACTTAATTAATTAAATTGCTATAAATAATAGTAGTTATTAAAAAATTATAACCGTAAACTAAATCATCAAGATTGGGGTTATGTAATCATCATCGCAAAAGAAAATTAAATACTTGTTTATTAGTAATAATTATTTTATCAATTGTTAAGTATTAATTAAGATTTAGATAATTAATTTAAAATGTGAAGTATGACTTAAATGATTATGTCACAGGAATATTTACTTATCTCACTAGATTTGTTGATAATTTAATATTTAATATTTTTGGAAATGATATATATATATTAGATATTTAGTTGCACGTATTTCTACTCGAATAAAATTATACTTATGTATAATTTTATACTCTCGTTTATATTAGGATCATTAGTCGCAACTGCGAGTTTAAAATATCGAGGTTCGTATAATCATTTGAAATGTTGTACTTTCTCTTGTTGGCAGCCCTGGTCGGCCTGAGCCCAGATTCGACCACCATGTGCTGTAACACAATCGGGGACAAGGAATTAACTCAGTCTGACACGGGGCCGCACCTTTAAAATTACTATGTGTGTTACTATGTGTGTGCTTATAATTAATTGAAGTGTTGTATTGTCCGTATAATTATTTGAAATGTTGTATTTTCCAAAATTGGTATAATTATATGAAATTGTGTATTTTTTTTCCAAACTGGTAACCTTTGTCAGCACCTAATCTCATAATGAGCTGGGAGACAATGTTCTAATCTCAGAATGAACTAGGAGACCATGACTAACCTCAAAATGAATTGGGAGACCACCTAATCTCAGAATGAGCTGGGAGACAATATTCTAATCTCAGAATGAACTGGGAGACCATGACTAACCTCAAAATGAATTGGGGGACCACCTAATCTCAGAATGAGCTGGGAGACATCCAATTTTCTAATCTCAGAATGAACTGGGAGACCATGACTAACCTCAAAATGAATTGGGGGACCACCTAATCTCAGAATGAGCTGGGAGACAATTTCTAATCTCAGAATGAACTGGGAGACCATGACTAATCTCAAAATGAATTGGGAGACCACCTAATCTCAGAATGAGCTGGGAGACGATTTCTAATCTCAGAATGAACTGGGAGACCATGACTAATCTCAAAATGAATTGGGAGACCACCTAATCTCAGAATGAGCTAGGAGACGTTTTCTAATCTCAGAATGAGCTGGGAGTCGACTTTTACTAATCTCAGAATGACCTGAGAGACAAATTACTAATCTCAGAATGACCTGAGGGATAATTACTCTTTGACTTGTGTAATAATAATAATAATAACGAGTGAAATGATAATAGGGATTATATTGACTTGTTTCATTTAATTATGCGGCTTAGTGGTTTTATCACTAACGTGGAATTGCCTCCGCAGGTGAGCAGCTTTGGACTAAAGAATAGAAGTGTGGTTGGTGGTTCTTTTACCAACCTAGGTATGGTGAATCGATAATAAAGTTGGACTTCCTTATTATTCTCTTGTGTTATAAATGTGGCTATGGGAAACGGTCCGAGACTGTGGGACGGTTATTTTAAATTTTAGAGAACATGATTTATTGTTATGATTCATATTATATGTTGCGAGACTTATTTCCTGTATTTCAGTTCATGTTCTGGAATATTACCGTTACATCAATTATATTTTTAAGTAACACCCGGTCCGGTTCGGGCGGGTCATTACAGGTGGTATCAGAGCACGGTTTCCCACAAGCTCACATTTTATGACTCAAGTACCTTGTTGAAAAGTCCAATAATTATCTTTTCCCACTGTGTTGTGTTATTAATTAACAAATGTATTCGCTAATAAACCTAAGTCATAACTGGAAAAAAAACATACTAATGAACCATGAAGGTTCGACGTTTCAGATGGCAGGCACTCGTAGACAGTCAAACCGAGCTACTCCGCCAAATGCGAACACCGAGAATGTATTGGCTCAGATCCTGATGGCCATACAGGGACTGGCGCAGGCTTCAGAAAATACAAATTCTGTGGTTCAGAATATTGTTCAGCGGTTACCGGGAGTGGTAGCAGGGCATGGAGCCTCAAACTCAGCAGCGGGTCCCAGAATCACCCCAGATGGTGGTCAGGGGAGTGCCCAAGGGTGGGCAGGGTTAGCAGACCCGGGCGAGCAAGGGGAGCGTCCAAACCCAGTGCCACCGGTAGTCCGACAAGTGGTGCCGCCAGCGGTTGATGATAGTGACTGCTACACTGTGGAAAAATTTAGAAAGAATGGAGCTGAGGTATTTATTGGAGGGATCGATCCAATGAAGGCGGAGAGCTGGATTGACATTACCGAAAAAGCGTTTAGGGCTCTGTCTGTGCCCCACCGCCATCAAGTGAGATTGGCAACATGCATGCTTCAAGAGGAAGCATCTTACTGGTGGAAATCCATGGAGAAAACCACTTTCCATCGACGTGAGATTTCCTCCATCGCGTGGGCGGAATTTGTGGCAGCTTTCAATGGACAATATTTTCCAGAGCCCGTTGTCCAGAAGAAAGCACTGGCATTCGCCAATTTGGTTCAGGGGAGGATTCAGTCCGGGAATATGTGTATTCCCAGACGAACTTCCAGGGTTACCTCCTAAGCGGGCAGTGGAGTTTGCCATTGACCTAGCACCTGGAGTGACACCAATTTCTAAAGCACCAGTCTTGACACTGCCAAATGGTAATGAAGGATTCGTAGTCTTCAGCGATGCGTCTTTGTTGGGTTTAGGATGCGTCCTTATGCAAGAAGGTAAGGTGGTGGCCTATGCCTCTCGTCAATTGAAGATTCATGAGCAAAATTATGCAACCCATGACTTGGAACTGGCAGCAGTGGTTTTTGCCCTGAAGATTTGGAGACACTACTTGTATGGAGCCCAGTTCGAAGTCTTCACTGACCACCAGAGTTTGAAGTATATCTTCACCCAGAATGACCTTAACCTTCGACAGAGGCGGTGGATAGAATATTTGAAGGACTACGACTTCCAAATCTTATACCATCCAGGGAAAGCGAATGTGGTAGCCGACGCGTTGAGTCGGAAGGGCAAAGTGGACAAAAGTCAGCAGCTAGCTAGACTTTGGGCCATGTCAGCAGAAGTGGTAGCTATCAACCCGGTGGAGCAACTAACAGGCTTACTGGCAAATTTGGTTGTTTCCAATGATTTAGTTGATCGTGTTAAGCTAGCACAAATGGGTGATGAGGAGCTGAATAAAATGTTGGACAAGATTCCTGACATTGTAGCTGATTCAAATAGTGTGATCAGATTTAGAGGAAGGTTGTGTGTACCCAAGGATAATGCACTGAGGCGGAATATTTTGGAGGAGGCTCATCGCTCAAAGTTCTCGATACACCCTGGAGTTACTAAAATGTATCAGGATTTAAAGCGAACCTACTGGTGGATTGGGATGAAGAGGGATGTTGTGGATTTTGTCTCTAAGTGTCAGACTTGCCAACAGATCAAAGCCCAACATCAACTACCTGGAGGACTATTGCAACCTTTAGAAATACCAACGTGGAAATGGGAGTGTGTCACATGCGATTTTATTTCAAAGCTCCCAAGAACTCAAAAGAAGCATGACTCCATATGGGTAGTTGTGGACCGACTAACTAAGGTAGCTCACTTCATCCCCACGAAATCAATGAGAACAGCGGAATACCTGGCAGGATTATATGTTGACAATATTGTCAAATTGCATGGGATTCCAAAGGAGATAGTCTCCGACCGCGATCCCCTATTCACCTCACATTTCTGGGAAGCTTTTCAAAAAGCCATGGGAACTCAAATTAAGTTGAGTACAGCATATCATCCCCAAACTGATGGTCAGAGTGAGAGGACTATTCAAACTTTGGAAGATTTGTTAAGAGCTTGCATTCTTGACTGGGGAGGTGACTGGGAGAAACACTTAGCCTTGGCTGAATTCACCTACAATAACTCTTACCAAGCCAGTATAGGGATGACACCATTTGAAGCCTTATATGGTAGGCCCTGTAGATCTCCATCGTGCTGGCTGGAGTCTACCGAAGCAGTTATAGTCGGGCCAGAGATGGTGAGGGAAGCAACTGAAAAGGTGAAACTCATTCAGCAAAGACTTAAGGCAGCTCAGGATCGACAAAAGAGTTATGCTGATACTCGAAGGAAGGACCTAGAGTTCCAAGTTGGGGAGTTTGTGTACCTAAAGACATCTCCTACGAAGGGGGTGATCAGATTTAAAATATCAGGGAAGTTGAAGCCAAGATTCATAGGACCGTTTCCAATCCTGGATCGAGTTGGGAATTGTGCATATAGATTAGCATTGCCACCAAGCCTAGCTGGAGTACACAATGTTTTCCATGTGTCAATGCTAAAGAAGTATGTACGGGATGAGGATCATATCATCACAAATTTTGAAGACTTAGAGCTACAATCAAATTTAACCTACGAGGAAAAGCCGATCCGCATCCTGGCAAGAGAAATAAAGACACTCAGGAACAAGGAAATTCCTTTGGTAAAAGTATTGTGGAAAAATCAGGGGTCAGAAGAAGCTACATGGGAGACTGAACAAGAAATGACAAGGAAATACCCTAGCCTGTTTGTGGCATAGGAGTTTTATAATTGTAGCAGCATGAACTGATCCTGAAGAAATAAATAAAGTTAATCATAATTGTTCTGTTGCCTGTTATGATATTTCGGGGACGAAATATTTCCAAGTTGGGGAGATTGTAAAGACCGTGGAAAAAAATATAATATATTCGACTCGGGTAGGGAAGGATCGAACGTTAGAGAATTAATATTAATTATATTATATTCTCTACCCGGTTAAGTCTACCCAGTTAAATATTTTATTCTTTACCCGGTTACCCGGTTAAAGGAATAAAATACGGGTGTTGGTGTGTTTCCACAAACCCTAGCCGTCATTTCATTTTATAACTTATAAGGACGTCCTCCACCCTAGCCTTCATTCGCATTCTCTTCTCCTCTTCCTTGCCGGCATGTCTTCTTCCTTGCTTAGGTATTCTTCCTATCTCCCTCTTCTTAATTTTCTTGCATGCATATTTTAATTTGATAATAAGCTTTATAATCATGAGGATTAAAGTTTAAAATCAACAAGAAAGAAACTAAACACAAATTAAACTTTAATTCGGCCGACGAGTCCCCTGTTTCGGCGAGATGGGGAAGCACAGGCAAGGTTGTCGGGAATCGGTGGCGAGGGTTGTTCCGACGTCAGAAGATGATCCTACTCTCTTCCTCGATCAGTGTAGGGTTGATCTCACGTGTGTGGATGTCGGCCTAGGGTGGTAAATGACCAAAAATAGAAGACGGCGGCAAAAACTGGGGCAACGGCGGTGGGGGAAGAAATCCAGCCGTCCTGGGTTGCGACAGGTTCCAATATGGCTGGGGAAGGTAGATAGGTGGTCGAGGGTGTCGAGGTGACCACCCAATTGAGGCGACAATTCTCGCCGGTGGTGGAATCGCCCACGCGAGCGCGCCGCTAGGTAGGCGGTGCGGGCGTAACCATGGTAGGAAGACAGCCGGAGTTGGCCGGGGTGACACCGCAACGTTATGGCAGGGTTGGACGGCGACGATCGATCGGCGGCGAGAGGTGGTCAGCGGCGGCGGCTGGAGGCGCCTGGAGTCAAGAACAGAGCATGCCGGAGAAGAAGAAGAAGGAAAATAATTACCTTGGGTGGCAAACTTGTAAATATTACTTGACTCGATACAGCTCCAGTTAAATAATAATACCAACTCGTAAATAGCACCTGACTCGATACAGACTTGAGTTAAAAATAATTCAAACTCATAATAAGTCTTTAAAAATAATTATTTTAATGGGTTATGGGTTAAAGTTACTAAACTAATTAATTATTAGACGAAGTCGACGTGTACATAAGTAATAAAAATACGGTAATGATAAACGGTCGATAATTAATCTGCGTAATTTAAGCAATTAAATTAAATCGGTGGGTTATAAGTAATTAATAAAATAAAGATTTTACCTTTACCATATTAAATTTAATATTAGGTAAATAAAGTAATTATTTTAATAATGAGTTAGTAATGTAGAAAATGGGTTATCAAACTATAGTCGGGTAGCAATCACTCGCGTCGAACCTAAATAGCATAATGAAAATAAATAAAGTTTGAAACTTTATTGAGTCGAATAATTTAAAATAATTGTATTAATAATATTTTTGAATAATACAAATTATTTTAAATAATTTAATCGAACAACTTAATTAATTAAATTGCTATAAATAATAGTAGTGATTAAAAAATTATAACCGTAAACTAAATCATCAAGATTGGGGTTAAGTAATCATCATCGCAAATGAAAATTAAATACTTGTTTATTAGTAATAATTATGTTATCAATTGTTAAGTATTAATTATGATTTAGATAATTAATTTAAAATGTGAAGTAGGACTTAAATGATTATGTCACATGAATAATTAATTATCTTACTAGATTTGTTGATAATTTAATATTTAATATTTTTGGAAATGATATATATATATATATTTAGTTGCATGCATTCCTACTCGAATGAATTATACTTATGCATAATTTTATATTCTCGTTCAGATTAGGATCATTAGTCGCAGCTGCCAGTTCAAAATATCCAGGTCTGTATAATCATTTGAAATATTGTACTTTCCCTTGTTAGCAGCCCTGGTCGGCCTGAGCCCAGATTCGACCACCATGCGCTGTAACGCAATCGGGGTCAAGGAATTGACTTAGTCCGACACTGGGTCCGCACCTTTAAAATTACTATGTGTGTTACTATGTGTGTGCTTATAATTAATTGAAATGTTGTATTGTCCGTATAATTATTTTAAATGTTGTATTTTCCCAAATTTGTATAATTATATAAAATTGTGTAATTTGTTTCCAAACTGGTAGCCTTTTGTCGGCACCTAATCTCAGAATGAGCTGGGAGACAATGTTCTAATCTCAGAATGAATTGGGAGACCATGACTAACCTCAAAATGAATTGGGGGACCACCTAATCTCAGAATGAGCTGGGAGACAATTTTCTAATCTCAGAATGAACTGGGAGACCATGATTAACCTTAAAATGAATTGGGGGACCACCTAATCTCAGAATGAGCTGGGAGACAAATTTCCAATTTTCTAATCTCAGAATGAACTGGGAGACCATGACTGACCTCAAAATGAATTGGGGAACCACCTAATCTCAGAATGAGCTGGGAGACAATTTTCTAATCTCAGAATGAATGGGAGATCATGACTAATCTCAAAATGAATTCGGAGACCACCTAATCTCAGAACGAGCTGGGAGACGATTTCTAATCTCAGAATGAACTGGGAGACCATGACTAATCTCAAAATGAATTGGGAGACCACCTAATCTCAGAATGAGCTAGGAGACGTTTTCTAATCTCAAAATGAGCTGAGAGTCGACCTTTACTAATCTCAAAATGACCTGAGAGACAAATTACTAATCTCAAAATGACCTGAGGGATAATTACTCTTTACTTGTGTAATAATAATAATAAAAACGAGTGAAATGAGAATAGGGATTATATTGACTTGTTTTATTTAATTATGTGGCTTAGTGGTTTTATCATTAACGCAGAATTGCCTCCGCAGGTGAGTAGCTTTGGGACTAAAGAATAGAAGTGTGGTTGGTGGTTCTTTTACTAACCCAGGTATGGTGAATCGATAATAAAGTTGGATTTCCTTATTATTCTCTTGTGTTATAAATGTGGCTATGGGAAATGGTCCGAGACTGTGGGATGGTTATTTTATATTTTAGAGAACATGATTAATTATTATCATTCATAGTATATGTTGCGAGACACATTTACTGTATTTCAATTCCTGTTCTGGAATGTTATATCTACATTACCTATATTTTTAAGTAACACTCGGCCCGGTTCGGGCAGGTTGTTAGAGGCAGATCCCCAAATAGAGCTAATTAGGGTCTTGCGAGAGGAACAGCAGGTCTTGAGGGCAAAATAGATGAGAGATATGGAAGACCAGCAACAGTCTTGCGAAGAGATAACCCAACTATTGGATACAGTTCGGGAGATGGCCATGCTCATGGCCAGACTGGAGAAGAGGCCAACAAGTGAAGAGACACCTGCTGAGGCCTCTTAGCCAAGGCAAGTACCACCACCAGCTGTAGGGCTATATGAGATCCCAGCCCCAAGGATGCCAGTGGGAGTTCCACTCCCTAGACAGACTGGCAGTGAGACAGAGATGGCTAGAATCCGTCGTTTTGTTGTTGGAGATGGCTTAGGCAATCAAGGCCCGGAGGAGCCCCATCCACCAGGAGCGTTGGGATGTTGAGCACTTTTTGAAGAATGGGGGATATCTATTCTACGGGAGCACAAACAACAAAGAATGCCACACCACTGTAGCGGCCACTTCTCACTGCACCACCAGCCCACTCTCAAGGGCAGTGTGGTAGAGGCAACCAGCAGCAGTGGGCGTAGGGCCACCAGGGCTAGAGAGACCGATAGGACCAAAGGGGATGAGGTCAGGGTCAGCCAAGGCAGGCTGGCCTAGCTGCTTTGGACATTAGAGAAGCATCAACACTGAATGTGGCACAGGCTGCGATGTAGACAGAAGGTGGCAGGATGTAGTTGTCATCACAGGTACTCTTCCTATCCACTCTACACCTGTAGTTGTGTTATTTGACTCCGGTAGTACGCATACATTCATAGCCAAGACATTTGTCGATAGGATTAGTTTGTCTATAGAGGACTTAGACTATGACATGGTTGTGTGGACTCTCTACTGGAGCCGTACACACCACTAGTCAGTGTGTGAAGGGTGTCGCTGTGGTTATCCAACAGTGCATCCTTTTCAATGATTTAACAAGTTTGCTAATGTGGGAGTTTGAAGCAATATTTGGTATGGATTGGATGGTGCACCACCGGGCATTGATTGACTACCATAAGAAGAAGGTTCAACTCAGATTGAAGGGGAAGGTGCAGATTACATTCCAAGGCAGAGGTAGAGATAAAGGAGGATGTTTGATATCCTATCAGCGGGCTCAGAAATTGATAGATAGGGGTTGTGAATTCTTCCTTGCCACTTTGGTAACTACACTCGATAATTTAGCACCAGAGTTAGCATGGATTCCAGTAGTTAGTGAGTTCGCAGATGTCTTCCCAGATGAGGTGCCTGGATTACCACCTGCCATAGCAGTGGAGTTTGCTATTGATTTGGTCCCTGGTACTGTGCCTATCTCTAGGTCACTGTATCGAATGGCACCGCTTGAGCTCAGAGAGCTCAAGACTCAATTGCAAGAGCTATTGGAGTAGGGCTTCATCAAGCCGAGTGTCTCACCTAGGGGCTCTCTGGTCCTCTTCGTCAAGAATAAGGATGGCAGCATGAGGTTATGCATCGACTATAGAATGATCAACCAGGTTACAATGAAGAACCGTTATTCCCTCCCACGGATAGATGACTTGTTTGATCAGCTTGGAGAAGCTGCTGTATATTCAAAGATTGATCTTCGATCAAGCTACCATCAGTTGAGGATATGAGAGAATGATGTACCGAAGACAGCCTTTAGGACTCAGTATGGGCACTACGAGTTCTTAGTCATGCCTTTTGGGCTGACAAATGCACTGGCAGCGTTCATGGATCTCATGAACTGGGTGTTCCAGCCATACTTGGACCATTTTGTCATTGTATTTGTAGATGACATCTTAATTTACTCGAGGTCTAGAGAGGAGCACAAGACAAACTTGAGGATTGCTTTCCAGAACCTACGGGAGCATTGCGTATATGCAAAGCTCTCCAAGTGTGAGTTTTGGCTATCCGAGGTTGTGTTTTTGGGACATGTAATATTAGCGGTTGGAATTGCTGTGGATCTAGCCAAGGTTGAAGCATATTGAGATGGGAATGATCTACTATCGTCACAGAGATATGGAGTTTTCTGGGATTGGCTGGTTACTATCGGAGGTTCTTACAAGGTTTCTCTTCTCTGGTAGCCCCTCTCACACGGCTGAATAGGAAGGAGGAAACGCTTCGTGTGGACTGACGCATGTGAGCATAGTTTCCAAACTCTGAAGGAGAAACTCACTACCCCACTGGTGTTGAGTTTACCAGAAGACCATGATGATTTTGTGGTATACAGTGATGCCTCTAGTGTAGGGCTGGGTTGTGTGTTGATCCAAAGAGGCAAAGTGATAAGCTATGCTTCCCGGCAGTTGAAAGTGCATGAGAAAACTACCCCACACATGACTTAGAGCTTGCAGCGGTCGTGTTTGCACTACACATGTGGAGACACTATTGTATGGAGTGTCCTCTAGCTCTTGACCGATCATAAGAGCTAGAAGTACATCTTCACTCAGAAGGATCTAAATAGTAGGCAATGCAGGTGGTTGGAGTTCTTGGTAGATTATGACATTAATAGTGCCTACCTTCCAGGTAGGGCAAATGTGGTTGTAGATGCTCTGAGCAGGAGGCTAGTAGTATGTGGAGCCAAATTGGCAGCTATGGGTATACAATATGAGGACCAGAGAGAGGATGTAGCTAACCGACACCTTGTGGCAGTATTAGAGAGGTTGATGATTAGTCTAACTATGACAGATCATGTTAGATATGCACAAGCAGTTGATCAGTTGCCAAAGCAGTGGTTCCTTCAAGGGACTCATTGCGGGTTTGAGAACTTGGGGCGGAGACCAAGTTTAGTACAACTTATCACCCACAGACCGACAAGTAGTTTGAGTAGACAATTCAAATCGTAGAGGACTTGCTCTGATCGAGTGTGATGAACTTCAGTGGACCATGGTAGGAGTATCTTCCCTTGGTGGAGCTTGCATTTAACAATAGCTACCAGGCTAGCATAGGAATGGCAACCTTCGAGGCATTGTATGGTAGGTCGTGCAGGTCACCTTTGTGTTGGCTAGAGGGCGGTGAGCCATTAATACTAGGCCCAAAGTTGCTTCAAGACTCTCGAAGGATTGTTGAGTTGATTAGACAAAGGTTTTTGGCAACTCACGATAGACAGAGGTCTTATGCAGATCAGAGTTGTAGGGACGTCAGTTTTGCCCCTGAGAATTACATTTTCCTAAAAGTCTCACCGACTAAAGGAGGTAAGTGTTTTGGGAGTCAGGGCAAACTGAGTCTAAGGTACATTGGCCCATTTGAGTTGTTGAGGCATGTTGGAGAGGTTGCATATGAGCTTGCACTCCCACCCTGTCTATTAGTAGTACACCCAATGTTCCACGTATCTATGCTAAAGAAGTATGTGCCCGACAGATCACACCAACTTCAGTATGAGGAGCTCTACATCCGACTTGGCCTTTCCTATGAGGAGTAGGTTATGCAAATTCTCGACTGGTCTTTGAAGACTCTCCGTAGGAAAGAAGTGCTTTTGGTGAAGGTACTTTGGTTGCGGCAGGGTGTTGAGGAGGCCACTTGGGAGCGTGAGGATGAGATGCAGCAGCGTTTCCCAGAATCTTCCCTGCGGAGGATGACGACTCAAAGTATTAGCACCCTTCCGTGTTTTGGTTGAGTGCTATGTATGTTTTATGTTGAGTGTTATGGCATGTTTATGCATGTGTAACCCTTTAGGAAATTACGGGGAGGAATTTTTCTAAGTGTGGGAGGTTGTAAATCCCTGGTTGTCTGCCCGAGGGTTTTTACTGTCGGTTCGGTTGATCACCTAAATCGAGTTAGTAGGGTCTGGCCATTTTTGCCGTATTTTGTAAATGATATGTTGTAAGTTGCCAGGCCTTAGCTTCCTTCGGTGTTTAGAATGCCTGTTTGGATGTGGCACACTTGGTTTTTTAATTTTGGTCCAATTTAATCCTGAATAGTTAGATGTTAGGACTATATCTGTAAAACCTACGATTCAAGTCAAGGTTTTATATTTAGAATAGGTTGGTTCGACCGTTATTTTCGAGTCAAGTCAAATTTAGAGCACATGTACTGAGCTGACGCCAGTCGCGTGTATGAGCTATGAGGGTCATACGTACCCAAGTATATGATGATAACATCATCAACACAGCAGAACAGAATGAGTTATAAAAATATATAAGAGTATGAAAGGTGTTTTTTTCTTTTTATATATAATGGATTATAGAATTAGTTTTAGGTCACTTACCGTGTTAGGACGCGTTACAGGCAGTTTGGGTGGGTTGATAGTTTTGGAGCATATCATTATGATGTTTTGGTATTTGCTTGCTTTTATGGGATTTTTCGTAATATTTTTTTGGGTTTAATACGACTTAGTTATTATTCTTGACTCAAGCCGGACACGAGTCAAGTATTATTTACTATATTGCCACCCAGTTGTTTTTTCTCACCGCCGCCCCGTTCTTCTTCCTCGCCCAAACCCTTGCCCAGACGCCCCCCGTGCAGCATTGCCGCCACTGCCGCCGATCATCGCCCTCTAGCCTCGCCATGGTGTCGCCATGCTGCCCCAACCAGACTCGGCCACCATCTGGCCGCCGCGACGCGAGGAAGCCGTACCTATCTCCGCGGCTGCATTTCGGTCGCTTTGCCGATTCCGGTGACGGCGACCGTCACCACCACGATCGGGTGGTAGCCTCGACATCCTCGACCACTTAGCGACCTTTCTTGACCAGAGTGGAGGCCGTCGCTGCCCAGGCCGGCCTGATCGAGCCACCCATTGCCGCCGGCTTTGTTTTGCCATTTTTCGGTGAGCCGCCACTTCCATCGACCATGTCGACGTTCTAGATGAGTCGAGCTTGCCAAGCTGGTTCCAAGGGTTTCAAATACCCTTACTTTTTGGCCAGTAGACGCCGTCGGCGAGTTGTTGCCGGAAAACTGCCGGAACTTGCCGGAAAACTGCCGAAACTTGCCGAAAAACCACCGAAACCCGCCAAAAAACCAGATTTGCAGGAATTTGGCAGATCTTCCGCAGAGTTCATCTAGTCGAACCTGATCGATTTCGGACGCCGCTGAGCGTCAAATTTGAGCACCGAGACGCACGACGAACCCTAACCGTCACAGATCGCTAACGACGTGAGGTATAATTACTTCCGATTTAATTAGTTAAAATTGATGATGATTGTTAGTATAGCATGCTAGAATTGAATAGTTGTCATGATGAATGCCAGACTATGAATGAAATAAAGATATACATAATGTGATTAACAGAGATTGAAGGTTAAGTGATGTATTGAAGTAAGTAAATTTGAGCATGGTAATCGTGTATGATGTAACTTAGGAAAATTACAATAAAATTGGCATGAATAGAATGAGTTAGAATTATTTTCATATTTATGATTATTTGAATGTTGATGGATATTATTTGTATTGTGTGTGATGCATCATTTAGTTAGTGGCATTAGTATTTAGTTTTGATGTATAGGTATGGAGTAGGAGCTCGCCGCCTAGGCGTGATGACATGCTTGGAGCTTCTACCTGGGTTTGATTTAATGCCTGCAGGGCGGGTTAAGTGGCGTTTTATCGGATCCCACTTAACTCGGGCAATCTAACCGAACAGATTCCCGGATTAATAACCCTTCAAGGATGATTTCGAAAAGAAGATCTACCACAAGTTGCCTTCGGGCCTACTATATAAATCCCTACCCAGCCCTATATATATATGTAGTTTTTACATTTTCAATGAGATGAGAGATGGAGAAACCGACTACACGTACCATGAGTGGATGTCGTGATAGTCAAAGTGGGCTCTGGATTAGTGCCAGCGGACTGTTCCATTTCCGAGGGATCCTGACAACTCCGCGTTTGAGTTCCTCACACCCAGAGAACGTAGAGGTTTACGGGTACTGTTTAGTATAGCACATGTCCGGACTTGTTGTTCAAAGGGTACTAAAGGCGACTACCTAAGAGTACTCGGCCTTCGTGCTAAAGGCCAGGAGAAATATGGAGGTAAGGAAAGGGCTTAGGATTTGAGACTAGAAAATGAAGTAAGAAAATGCTGAGAGCGGCATCAGCAACAGCAGATCAGTAAGTTCCGGATGCTACCTGGTCTGCAGCCCAGTGGCTCTTCAGTAGTGCCCTTTAGAGTGTTCACATGGAGTATATGATGTTTTCTTTCATATGAGAGTTTGCTCTCATAGCCAGCTTGTTATAGTTATTTTATTTTATCGGACTAGTAACACTTGTTACTGACGTATTTTTATACTATATGTAGGTAATAATCACAAGTTGGAGGAGCCAGCTTGGACAGAGGAGCACTGTTGTCGCTTGCACACATGTCAGTCGATAGAGTGGTTAATATTCTATTTATGATGCTATTATATTGTGAATGTTGTGAAATGCTAAGACATGATAGGATATGATTAAATGCAATGAGATGATATTATGACGTGATGAAAAGCTAAGACATGATGACAAGAGGTGAAATGTGATCAGAGCGCGCAACGGAAGTGTGGTGGGTTGAAATCCAAGTTCCATAATGAGTATACAGTATATTAGATTATGTGTGATTGAAATTGTTGATATATGCATATATATTGGTATATGTTGTTTTGACAGGGTGGACCCTAATTGCACTTTTAAGGGAGACTCTATCCATTTTATTTTAGAATTTTTATTGAGTTTGATTGTAATTGTATTGGTGTGTACTTTGAAATGCATGTCATTCATGTAGTACCATGTTAGGGTTTGTGCATTCATCCATGCATTGCGAGTTGTATCTTCATCTTAAGACGCCGAGATTGGATCCGCATGAGTTAGGTTCGGGTTAGCAAACCTAACCGGGGCCTGTAACATGCCGGTTCGGTTCACAAGCATGAACCGGATTTGGGGTGTTACAGAATTGGTATCAAAGCCACTCTCGGCTAATTAAGATGATACATTATAGGTGATGTGTGTGCAAAGATTGCTCCAAGTCCAGCTGGCAGGTATGTTTCTGTCTATTTTCTTTACATGCAGATTTGTCTTTATAAGTTGTTTGGATAATAGTGTATTCAGGACCTTATCAGAAGTATGTGGAATTGGCCTTAGTTGAGCTGGCAGGTCATTTCTATGGATTTTTCTTGTGATACCACACTATTTGTCGGTTAGATGTGAGCAAGGAATGTTGTAGTGCTAGCAGAGGTAGAATGGGTATAAGATCCCATCTTATACCAGATTTGGATGTCAGCAGATGTGAGCAGGAATCAGACAGGAATGTCATGATGGGCTTAGAGACCCACTAGTTCTGTCCATCGCATAAGTAAATTGGATGATTGACCAGGTGTTCGGTGTCTTTCATGTCACCACATTTGTCCTGTTTCCATGGGACATGGTGTACATGATGCGAATGAGTTAAAAAAGAAATGGGGTAATAGTAAGGAGCTTTAATTATACAGATAATAGCAAGTTAGTTGGCACATGAGATGGACCACTTCTAGAAGACAGTGATAAATGATGATGAGTAGCGTGGTGGATCGACAGTTCTGATTAGCACTTCACCACCTCCCCTCTTCCACTAGATTATGGCCTACGGGGAACAGTTTTGGCTTCACTTAGCCAGACAGAGGTCTTGATATGATGAGGAAAAGATCAGGACTATTATTGCCTACGAGATCAGATATTTGACAGGATTCTACTAGAGATAAGGCACCAGATCAGTGATTGCCGTTTGAGGGCTAGTCAGCACTGAAGGAAGCAGCCACTCCAAATTTTGAGAGATTAGAGTGGGTTTAGCATAGGTTTACCATCATATGTGTCGGCACCATGATCCAAACCCCTCTGGATCAGACACGCATGGTGGACAACCTTAGGCGAGTTGTTAGCAGCCAAGATATGTAATAGATAGTAGTGGATTTACGATATATGCGATTAGGATCAGATTCGTAGAACCTAGTTAGCACTGTTACCAGTCGAGTTGCACAACCACCGACCGAGTGCACAACGGCCGATCGAGTGCGCACAACCACCGACCGAGTTGCACAACCACTGATGTACAACTGCCAACCGAGTGCACAACCGCCCACCGAGTGCACAGCCACCGACCAAATTGCACAATCGCCGACCGAGTCACACAACCACCGACCGAGTTGCACAACCGCCGACCGAGTCACACAACCACCGCCGAGGTGCACAACCGCCGTCCAAGATGGACTACCACTGACCAAAGATGCACTACCGCCGTCCATGTATTGCTCATCTGCCGACAGAGTATATTAGTTAGAGCTTAGTAGGGCTAGAACTTGAAGAACAAGATATAGCTACAATGGAAATTAGCAGAACAGAGAAGAGTTAGGAAAAGTGAGGTTATTTGGATGAGATAGCATAGGATCTGACTTCACAGCTCTCGTGCAATCATTGTTCCTTGCGTCAGATGTATATTACAAGATAACCCCATCAGGCACTGTTAGTGACAGTCTCATAAGGATGTGCATGGACAGAGTCAGGGAACATGACTGTGAGATCCCTCAACTTAGTCCCACATCAAATATCTACTGGAAGATGATCTTGTTTATAAGTGGGAATGGACTATAGATCTTTAACTTCCGGGGTACCCATTTTAAAGAAATGACTTGGCCCATTACGTTGCACTTTGGGCTGGGTCCGACCTGGTTCCGTGTTAGATGGTGGGCTGGATTAGAAATGTTAGCTAGGCTGCCGGTCACGGGCCAGAAAGGTCGTGGGTTGGGCCTAGCAACGGGCCAAGAATAGGCATTTCGGGGACGAAATTCCCTAAGGTGGGTGGATTGCGAGATCCCTCAACTTAGTCCCACATCTAATACCTACTGGGAGAAGATCTTGTTTATAAGTGGGAATGGACTATAGATCTTTAACTTCCGGGGTACCCATTTTAAAGAAATGACTTGGCCCATTACGTTGCACTTTGGGCTGGGTCGTTACAAATGGTATCAGAGCCGACCTGGTTCCATGTTAGATGGTGGGATGGACTAGGGACGTTAGCTAGGCTGCCGGTCACGGGCCAGAAAGGACGTGGGTTGGGGTTAGCAACAGGCCAAGTATAGGCATTTCGGGGACGAAATTTCCTAAGGTGGGTGGATTGTGAGATCCCTCAACTTAGCCCCACATCTAATATCTACTGGGAGAAGATCTTGTTTATAAGTGGGAATGGACTATAGATCTTTAACTTCCGGGGTACCCATTTTAAAGAAATGACTTGGCCCATTACGTTGCACTTTGGTCTGGGTCGTTACAAATGGTATTAGAGCCGACTTGGTTCCGTGTTAGATGGTGGGCTGGATTAGAAACGTTGGCTAGGCTACCGGTCACGGGCCAGAAAGGTCATGGGCTGGAGCTAGCAACGGG
>JAURVB010011867.1:0-13109 GCA_033002965.1 Piper betle | reverse complement strand
CTTTGTCCAAGTATCCAATTTCTCCAGTTTCAGGGCAAAATTTTATCAGAAAATCCTACGCTTTTAGTGTGATAAGAAATTTCAACTAACTTGTAATGTTTTAAGATTGAAACCATCAAGATTTTGAGTGCTAGAATAGGTCTTTTGCGACCAAAATTGTCCATCCTCATTAATCCTGTCCACACTGAAATTTCGGCAAAATATTGCCAGAATTTTGTGTGAAGGCAAACCATGTGCTTTACAAATATTATTTGGAAAGGTAAATGATGGCAAAGATGCTAAAGTAATTTCAAAAAAGCATTGCAATCTTGAGCACAAAGTCTTGGAAACTTGTACGATATAATATAGAAAGTTCATCAACGTCAGCATTATTAATGTATTCTAAAGAGCATTATAATCACTTTAATAAATACGAGGAGTTTTCTTAGTTTTATAATTTTAATGACGAATTTAATTGTAATTTTTAACTTTACCAATGATTGTACATTGCCGAACCCAATCCTGGGCTAAGCAGGAGGGTAAGTGATTAACAAGGGCACTTGTCCATCAAAAACAGTCATTTTTAATCATATGGGATTTAGGATCCATATCCTCGATACCTTTTCGGTATCAGTCGGAAGAAGAAGAAGAAAATTTGTTAATAGTTTTTCCACATTTCCTAATTAGGATTGAAAAGTAAAGTTGGCAAACGAATCTTCCACCACTATAACTTTTTTATTATTGAATAAAAAATGTCTTATGCTTCCAAATCTCCCAGTCTTCAATGGATTCCATCTAGTTCTTTCTTATTCCCCTCTTGTGGACTTCAGCTTCAATTTTGTCCCTTCTTTTTGTCAACAATTCCTAGCTCATTCATTCCCTCATGTTCCCCATATATTAACATGTTACATATGTTGACTTTTATGATAAAAAAACATCAATATGCTCACACATAAGTAGCACAAGTGTGAATGCAAAATTTCTAAATTAAATTTGAAACTGAAACAATAAAATTAGATAGAAAAATAAGTATCTGAAGAGATACTTGGACCGCAAAAAGTATTTGGCACAAGTAGATTAAATCAAAGTATTATCTACAATTCTATAATATGGCGTGGTAGGTTAGCTAATTTGCACGTTGAATTTTCTAATCAAATTAATAAATTATAGCAGGCACAGTTAAGTAAAATATAAAGTTCTTCAACGTTTCACTTCATAATATAAGTCTGAATTACATTTGACACAATATACTGGCAGTAATAAGTCACTCAAGATTACATAAAATAAATTGCATCAAAATGAATCGTCATGTTTTAGTTGTTTAGAATGCTTAAATATTGTAATCTATATTTTTTGCCATTCTAATTTATCAGAGATACATCCAATATCTTTTCTTATCTCTTCTCTCCAACTGTCTTGAGATGGAACTGGGATCTTAAAACACATTGATTTCATTGAATTCAATATTGCAGAACACAAAATATGAAAGTGGTGTGCTTGTTGGAACATACTTGCAAATCAAATCATTGGCTTCATAGCTCATTTCTTCTGGAACTAGGGGCCAAGTGATATTCCTATTCATTATGTTATCAAATATTTTCTGCAACAAGAAATACATATGTAAAGACCTGGAAGTAATATATAAAAGAAACAAATATATGATTACTTTTATAGTAGTCTTAATGATTCCTCATCCTGACAACATTCATTCTTCCATAATGATTATTGTACTTTATTTCACAGGTCAACATTTTATATTTCAATGTGAAGTTCATATATTTTCAAGTAATGTTTAGTAGAGCATAAAGCATAAACAACTATCACCATGGTAAAGCAAACACTATGGCCAAGTAATTATATGCTTCGAGGAGTAATAACTTGAACAAAAGACAAGACTAGATCAGAAAGTGCAAGGGGAACAAAATTGAACCTAACTACAGTCCCATTTACTCGCTTGATGTATGAAAATCTAAATTAGTTTTATCTTTAAGAAAATATGTTTCAACATAGAAGAACGCCATTCACTACAAAAACACAAAAGCAGCAATAGAAGGATGATTAAAGCCCACACTAACGAAGAATCACACGATTTAACAAGCATCTCATCATGATGCAATGTATACAAAAACTTGTTTCTGATGTATTAACATTTAAGTTAGTTATATCTTTGGGCAAAATGTTTCAAACATAGATTGGCTTTCACAATGTAATCAAAACAGCAAGGATAATTAAGCACAAACTAGCCAACTTCATACAAAACAGTTGCACAATTTAAGAAGCATTTCATCATCATCAAATGCTTTAGTTTGCTTGGGCATTGATCATTCACCAGCATATACGACTAGGGCATAAGTCACCAGTAATAAATAATTGCATTTTCATTAAAGTAAAACAAAATTAGTATATACTTCCTTAAATGTAGTTCTATCACAAAATCAATGAGTAAATCAGGGAAGTGAGCTACTCAAAGGAATTCCCCAATTCTAATGTACTTGGCAAGTGTTGGTTTTTCTTGCAGCTAAACAAGAACTATAGCCGTACAGATGCTTGAGAAGTACCTGTGGATGATTAGCATTAAATGGAGGGATGCCAACAAGCAATTCATATAAAATAATGCCCACAGACCACCAATCAGCAGTTGTTCCTGCAAAGGACATAAAATTGAACAAAGAAACAAGCACAGAATAGCTCAACCATACAAACATTTGACGACTAATAAATAATGAAAGAAACTTTATTATGGTTATCAAGATAACAAACCGTGTCCCATTCCAAGAAGTATTTCTGGCGCTAAATAATCTGGAGTTCCAACAGCATTTTGCTTTTGACATCCTTCCTGTTTTTGAGCTTTCTTTGTATCTGTATATTTAGGCTCATCCACAACAAGAAGAGAGTCACTATGATCAGAAAAACCGGATAAATCATCTGTGCTATTGATGAGTCCAACCTTTGAAAGTCCAAAATCTGTCAACTGTGTTAAAAAAATTTGAGATTCATGTGAGAACTTTCTAATAAAAAAATATACAGCAAACCTTGACATAAACGAACATAAGAAAAATAGCTTTCATGATACATTCAATCATCAAATTTAAACATTGATTTCATCCTATAGTTTGTAGTAAGCATAGACCTTGATATGTCCATCATGTGCTATTAGCAAGTTATCTGGCTTTAGATCTCGGTGTATTACATTCATAGAGTGCAAGTATTCCAATGCCAGTACCTGAGATATGAAAGTAAAATCGATCATATATATCAAATAATACAAATCGAGCCTATATTCCCAAAGGGTTGATATAAATGGTGCTCTTACAACTTCTGCAATATATACTCGGGCCATCTCTTCTTCCAAACAGCCAAGATTTCTCAACAATGAATAAAGGTCTCCTCCATTTAGATACTCCATAACCAAATAGAGATTTTCTCTACAAGTGAAGGAATAGTAAAATCTGACCTGTAAGTTTAGCAATTGAAAATTAGAGGACATCATGTAATAATTTATTTATTTATTTTGCAAGTTGAAAAACAACAACTTCTCACCACAAATGGATTACGTGCTGAAATTAGAATATTCCTCTCAGCCAAAATGCTTTCTACAGCATTTTTACGAATCATATCAGCCTTTTTTAGAACCTGCAGAAGTCACTACTGACCATTAGCTTTTAAAATTTCTTTACTTTGTTTCTTAACATTTTAAACCTACGTTGTAGAAATTTGACTCTTTCATGAAAGTAAAAAATAAGGTCAAGCAGAACAAACCAAGAACAAGAACTTACCTTTATAGCAAAAAGATCTCCAGTTATCCTTTTACGTGCAAGAAAGACCCTTCCATATGCCCCACGACTTATTGGTTTTATAATTTCAAAATCCTCTATGGATGTCCTATCTTTGTGAGTTGAACTAGTAGGACTATTCCGAAGATTATGATTCATCTCTTCCTCAATAATTCCTGCATCTTCATCACCAACATTACTTGAAGAATCTATTTTTGAATCATCAAACTGACCACATAGCTCAACATATTTTTCCCTGCATAATGCATCACGCACACCAGGAAAAAAATATTAAAGGTCATATAAAACAATGCTCCTTATGCCATACAACAACGAAAGAAGGAAAAAGCAACAATATTTGTTTACGCATGTCAATATAGTACAGAAGACAATTATTAGAAAGTTCTTAAATTTTATTTACACGGTTTGAATGCCTGCAATGAAACTGGTATGTGGCGTGGGGTGAAACAACTTGCATTTATATAATTTTATTAAAGACGACAGTGGAAGACAAGGACATAAATGAAGGCAAATATATATATATGAAGATTTATACAAAATATGATTTGTACTTATGTAGGAGTGAATTAACAGAGAAGTCAAGATTGTTATAAAAACTAACATCACTAAAAAGACAATTTGTTTAGAGGACCAGTTTTAAAGTTTTACTTGTCATGTAGCCTATCATTAAGAATAGACCATTCTACCAGAACACCATGTGTTATGCATCAACCGTTCATCATAATTGCAAACGAGTTACTTGCCTCAACACTTTAACTACATCAAAGAAGAAGTTTTAGTATGAAGCCTGGTAGAGTAAGGACGTCTAGTCATTGGCCTATAAATAAGGGACTTTGCTTCATCGACAAGGAATTTTGTTGATATTGCATTATAAGGCAATGCTCTAGACATTTGTTTGAGTATTTTTCCCTTATCAATATAGTTTAAGAATTCATTGACTTAGAAGACTCACCGAGTCAACTTGGCTCATATTCACTCTATCACAACTTATTATGTGATTTGTGTCTTGATGAGTCAACTAGAAAAACTTTACAATCTCAATCGAACTCTCTGATTCTACTCTATGAACATGGCCAGACTAGCCGAATCTACTAATTTTGTTTTGTTACCAATCAACCAATGAAAAAGCAAAAACATAATAAAAGGTTTAAGAAAAGAGTCAAACTCCAATTGAAATATATGTAAGAAAAACATGTGTGCCAATTTCATGCTTGCTTACAACTTCCAAAAAAATATTAAGACATAAGAGATCAGTTACACTCCTTTGCTCATAATCTTGTCATCTCATTGATAATTCCATTATATCTTTACTCATATTTTATCTAGCTATTTCAGAGATATACCCATATATTTAAATGGCAAATGAAAAAGTTTTTGTAGTGAAGTTTTTTTCAGTGTTTCCAAGTGCACAAGTTTTTTATCAAGTTTATAGTATTAATAATGCATTACTACTACTACTTCCTCCTCCAGCACATACCAAAAAGGTATTGGGGATATTGACCCTAAACTAGGATCCATGTAATTATAAATGGAAGAGTTTTTAATGGCTCAATGTCATGCAAATCCTCCTCCTTTGCTTGGCTTGGGACCGGCAATGCATAAGCCTTGGTGGAATTTAATACTGCATTACTACCCCTACACAAATACACTTATTCATGCAAGTAACAAAAAATAATACTAGCTGGTATAATATAAACTTCGCCTTTATAACAAACACTAATATTGAAATTTGGACCCAAGTTATGACATCACACCTAGACAAATTGAGGGGAAAAAAACACCAATTTCACTTTATAAATGTGCAGAAATTGAAAATCCAACTCACTGTATCAACTTCTCTACTCTTCTCCCAAAGGTGTCAACAATAAGTGCTTCCACTGATGCACATTGACAAATATCTTGCAGGGTACCAAGACAAGATATTAGATACTCCAATGAGGTGGGGCTTGAACTATCTGCATTAGCAATTGCACGAGTAACTTCAAGCAACTTTTGTATCTGCCAGAAAAATATGTATGGCAACATTTAAAAATCAATATGACAGACATTTACACAGATCTCTTCACGACAACTCGAGGTAGAGGTAAAAATGTGTAAGAAGCCAAGGTATAATCCTCTTTTTTAAATCTTCAAATTTCTTCACAAACATGCTTTGGAATTTGAAAAATGAACATGAAAATATTGATATATATACCTGATGAAAATTCTCATGCTCGTATACTATGCTCCTTCCAGAAAAAAGAGCTCAATATGGTCAGTACGAGGGCTAGAAGTTGGAGTATTAGGAGAAAGACACTCAATTAATGATGCAGCCTTATTTGCATCCTGTGCAAGTACATTTGAATTACCATCTGCCTTGCTTTTCACAGATTGCATGTCTACGATGTCATCATTAAATAAAAGCTTCTCCGTATCCAAAATTGAACGAGAGTTCACGTATAAATTTGGGGCAGAATGATTAGCTTGATATTGGGTTTCAATACGATCATCCTTGCTTATGCTTGCATTAATTTTCCTACTTGCATCAAAAGAACCTTCATTAGTTCCACAGTTCCAAGAAGGAGAACAATCCAAGATTTTTTCAAGAGTTTCAGCAACACGATCAAGTCTTTCATTGATAGTTAAGCTCTTTAAGTCGCATCTATCAGCAATAGTGCATATTTGAGAGTGATCTTCCACAAAAACGGTTGGAATTGGGAATTCACATATTCGACATATTATCGAATTGTCATCAGCTGCAATATGCTTTTCACCCCAGACATTCCAACATATATTCTCTCTAGTCAACGAAGAAGTTGTTGAACTACATTGACTTCCTAAAACATATTCTGAAGAATTCATGGGATCTGTAGTTTCATCAGAATCTGCTTTCACCTTATTAATCACCTTTGATGAATCCTTTTTCCAATTGAAGATTGTATCATCAGATTCATCAGCCTTTCTCTGACTTCTTTCAGCAGTAGAGGGAAGTTTCTTCCACGAAGATATCCTATCCCTACTTGGAGATGAATCAACACTTTTAGCAGAATTCTCGCCAGATGGTGGCATTTGATCTCCATAATCATGGTTCAAGTGGAAACCAAATTCTGAATCATGTTTAGGATAAATTCCAAGGTCGCTAAATTGATGAAGCCCTAGATTATGCTTCTCTTCAGCTAGGTGCTCCTCTTTGTGGAACTGTATGAGCCTAGTACAACGGGTAAGGATAAACAAAAGGCGGGTGTGGAGTTGCTTCAAGATTCCCATTGGGAGCTCTTGACGGCGATCGTCTAATTTCTGAACTATGCCTTCGCATTGTAACCAAAAATCAGAAGCAGACATCTTTGCACACTTTTGAGCCATCATTAATAAATCTTCCACGGTCTCAACCAACTCTGGATGAGTCTCTGAACATTTGTCGAGAACTCCAATTAGATCACCCGCAAAGTTTTCCAAGTCTGAATTTACATCTTCCTTAAGCCGATCAAAATTTTCCCTAATAGTTGTCATAATTTCCTGCAAAGAATTGCCAAGATGGGCAACATATCATAGACTGAAGCAAGAAACAATTGCAATTGGATTGAGAGAGTAAACTGAATACCTCTGGATGACTTGTCCAGCGAAGCTTGCGAACTGGATAAGGCCGCACCCCTTTAGAGTTTAATTCATGTGAGAAGCTTTTTATGTCAGCAGGTGATCTTTTCTTACGACACCTTGTAACCCTCATGATAGCCATAAACCGTGGAGAATCAATTTCTTTTGCAGGATCAAGAATCAGATGATGACCCTAACAATCGAGGATAGAGATACACACATTACACAGAACAAAACACTACGTGAAAAACAGTGCTAAATAGTAAATTTATGCAGGAACTAACTTTATCCTCTGGATAAGATGGAAATGGACCTCGAGATGATTTTGACTGAGGCCAGTGATTCCTTCTCCCTATAAGATTTTAAGATGATATGACAAAAGATAAAGCCACAGAACCAACCACAAATAGTAGAAATAGACAAAAAAATTTCTAGAATTTTACACAAAGCAATCACAAGCCAAATTTTCCACGTACACTCAAAAACAACCTCCTCCTCATTCTTCTTCTGCCCTATCCGCAAATGGGGTCAAGGACATGAATTCTATCCCTTCATTCCATGCAATGATAAATCATATCAATGCTCAATTTATGTGCATTCAATAACAATTAATGACCAACAAAATTTCTAGAATTTTGTACAAACTCATAAGCAGGTAAATTGAAAGGCAAATATTCCAGTAAACTTAATGTCAAATTTCTTCTTCTTCTTCTTCCAACTTATCCCGAAATGGGGTTGAGGACATGAATTTCATCCCGCCATTCCACACAATGTTAAATCATATCAAAGCTTAATTTGCATATATTTCAACAGCAATCATCCACTTATTTTTTGAAAATTTTTTTCCATGTAATCTACTCTTATTAATAAAAGGAAAACTCAATACTGACAGGAGATTTAGCTGATCAAAATACAACAAAATAATAAAAATAATAAATCAATTTATTATAGTCTATCTTCTCATCCAATTAGAATCTGTCAACATATAAGATATTAGATTATTATATAATCTATCTCATTATCCAACAAGAGTTTATCTATAAAATTAAATTTTATCAGTAATAAAACCATCAATCACAATCCAAATTTTCAAGAGCAATGAATCACAATCCTCTTCTTCATCCACCTTCTATCAAAATGGGGTTGTAGACATGACTTCCATGCACATTGACGCTCAATTTGAGTTCACTCAATACAATCATCCACATGAATTTCTTTAAAATAATAATAATAATAATAAAGGAAAAAGAAAACAAGTACCATTTTCAAACTCGTTTCGGCGAGCATCGCCATGATCATCGCCAATCCCATCCTTCCCCTTCTCGCGATCAGCTTCCGCCGTCGGAGCAACCGGACCTGGGCTCGAGGACCGGAGCGGCGAAGGGGCGGATCGGGTACGGATGTGGTTGAGCCCCAGTGACGAAGCGGCGATGGGGGAGTAGATCGAGTGGGCAAGATGACGATGACGACGGTCACGGTGGCCGCCTCCATCGTCCTTCTCCTCGTCGGCGCCGCGGCTCCCGTTCTCCGGCCGCTTCGGCACGTACCCCCGCCGGGCCGGGATGGGGGGATCTTGCGGAGCTTGGACTTGGCGGCGCGCTGCGGGGAGGACGACGGCGACGGGGCGGACGCTACATTGTTGGGGTCAGGGGCTGTGGGAGGAGGGCATGCTATATCTTAATTGACCTCAACCAAACTCTTCTTCTTGCTCTTCTTGTTGCATGATGGTGTTTGCTGGGGAAGTGGGATGGGGGATGGTTGGGGAAGGAAGGGAGTTGTTGTTATGATGGGGGAGAAGACGGAGAGGGAGAGGGGGAGAAGGCGTTGGATCTGCCATTACCGCGCGTCTCCAACCATTTGAGCTCCGCAAAAAGCGTTCAATTGCTCCCTACAAGCGCGCGCTATGGCACTGGTAGAAGGTGGCTTTTTTAACTCCGAAATTTTTTTGGAGACGCCGAGATGCATACTCCTTTAGGATGACCCATCAAGATGGTGACAGCTGTCAGTATCGTTTGAGTTTTTTCCTGAATCGGTAAGTGGCCAGGTGTCGCCGTTTAACAAGGGCGTCGAAGATGGAGTCTCCAATTTTCTTATTTTCCTTTCTTAACTCATCGGGTGTCTCCCCTCGTGATACCTCAGTTTCATCCACGTGGATTCGACTCTTTCTTACTAGTTAGATGAAATTAGGGCAAGATATCGTGTTATATGCGCGATTTATATTCGATAAATTTTATAAGTTGAAGTTATTCGGGTGCAAACCATTAATCTTTTACCTTAAAATATATTTTTATTGTTTCTATTTTTAAAATTAAAATTAGTAAGATTTGAACTAGGACCCTTTGCAAGATCTATTTTTATTATATTTTTTTATATTTTAATCAATCAATTCTCTTTATTCTTTAAATTTATTTTGTATTTTAATTGATTAATTCCCTCGGTCTTAATCTTAAACTAATATTAAATTATCCTTTTATTAATAAGAATAAATTATTAATAAGTTCTTGAATATATTGGAGCTCGAGTTCAACAAGCTCATAATAAAGATGTGGTTTTGCTTGTGAAGGTAATGAAATTATTGGTGAAGTTACTAAATAGAGCTTGTAACTAATAATATATGTGCTTGTGAATTACAAAAAATCAAATTCAAAGTAATGGATACCTTGTAGTCGCGAGAATTAATATATAAGTTATTGGAGTAGTTCACACCCATAGAAGCGCAAGACTAGAAAATCGTCAATAATAAAGCATAAAAACTATGAAATTGAGAACAAAGTACACCAAAAAATTAATCCAAAATTCTTCTAAACTCAAAGAAGAGTAAATGACCACAAAGACAAAATATCTTGTAAAGAAGAATATAAAATATTTTGCATAATGAAACTCCATATCTCTCTCAATCTTAAAAGAAAACCTTTTCGAGTATCATAAAACCAGAGGAAATTTTTCTTAATACTTAAGAGTGGCAATCAAAGTAACTGCATTAGTATATGCCAAATTTTTATGAATAGGAAGCCGAAATAACCTGCAATTACTTGGAAAAGGCTTCAGGATGGGTTAGGCATTTAATCTGAAGCTGCAGGCTGAATTCCAAATCATCTTTACACTAAATAAAGTCACAATGAAGTAGTGGACGAAAAATAACATAAATACGTGAAAAACGATCCAAAAATGTGGAGGTCCACGTAACCCGCATCGTAGCGGAGCCCAAGCGCTTGACTCAAAAACTCCATATGGGTGAGCACCTTGGGGCTGAAATCGGATGCTCAAGTGCTCATGCTTCTTCCTCGCGTCCTTTCTCTTCCTCGCTCCGATCCCCAAAACAACATAAATAAAAGATTAGATTTAAGATATAATCCATAATTAGTTTTATAGATCCTTAGGATTAGTGGTTTCTTTTATATTCCACTTTTTAGGTTCATAAAAATCACAAACTAAAGGTAATAATTTATTGGGAACTTGAATTCAATGTATTTAAATTTGATGAAATGCTCAGTTTGGCTCCACTCAAATTATGTACTTAAATTATGTTGTACATGTATTGATCATTATGTGTGATTAACTATAGTTTTATTTCTAAATACTATTTTTACTGCGGATTACAAAATCTTGGGATAATGGGAGCTTGAATTTGATGGAAGAATAGCATTAATTTTGTTTAAATATCTTATCATGTTTTGGTTGGACATCATTCAAAATTAATGAATCAAATCCAAATCATTTTTTTGCTAGAAAAGTTAGGATTAGTTTTTGTGCTTAACTTATAAAATATATAACCTCCTATTGCATTAAACTTGTGCGAAGTAAATTAAAACTAATTTGCACATAAACACGTTGTTGGTTGATTTGGGTCAATTGGCTTATTTACAATCTGCTAGTTTTATTTTATTTTGTATGTGTGATAGAGAGTTTGGAAACTCTCTGGGCAGGCAATTAGAGTAGCTCGTCACCGACTAGTAACGGATTTTTTATGCTATTTTTTCTAATTAGAATGTTAACTTAGGCTAAGACTAAATAAATATTTGAATAAGTAATTCAGCTACTTTACAAGAAAGATACTTAATTAGAATAAGCATTGGGAACATGATCAAAATAGGAATTAAGTCAAAAGTTTTTTTACAAAGAAAATATGTCGGTGTGGAGAGGTAGAAGGATGAGTTATAGGTTTAATAACCTTTATGGTGTTAATGTTGGAGTTATTCCCTCTTTTATGAAAAAACTGTCCAACTGCTCCTGTCTATGTGAATTGCTATGTGGTTTTAGCTAATTGATCAACTCAAACTCGACTTGATTACACTAACTTGACTTGAGTTCAATCAATTTTTCAATATCGACGCTCAACTTCGCTCTCAAAGTTTACTACATAGCAAACAACATACTAGCTCAACTTGAGCTTGAGTTGCTGAGCTCAACTCACTCTAATATTGAAATAAAAAGAAATAATGATACGTGCATTGTATTGTTGGCGTATATATAAAGTGATAAGATGGATGTGTTTTTGTTTGAAAGCGACGTAGGACTAATGTGTTGAGTAAAGTAAGGGCTGGTAATTGAGTGAACTAGTTTGTAATATTTGGTATTCGGCTTGGCTCGACTCGACTCGAAATTTGATATTTAAATGCTCGAGCTCGAATTCGACTCGAGCTCGAATCCTATGAGTCGAGTTTGAGCAAGGTAGTGTTTGACTCGATTATAATTTGATTTTGACTCGATAATATAATAAAATATAATTTATATATAAAATATGACTTGCCTCAAAATATATTTAAAAATGTGAAAGGGGGATATAATTTTGCATTAAAAAACACTTTTTTAGATTCTTCCCGGCCTCCAATTTCCAATTGTCTCTTTCCTTCACGGCTTTCAAAAGGTGCTTGCATACGTTATCGGCTTATCTAATTAATAATTATCTATAAAAAAATATCACATAATTTTATGAAAAAGAAAAAAATATTAATAGAGGATGCACACTTATATTAAAAATTTCTCCCATGTTTGCTGATAACATGATATGAAAAATACTTATATGAAAAAAATAAAAGCACTAAATCAAACCCAAAAAATAAACACCCAACAAATATACACAAAATAGAAATAAAATACAGAAAATTATGTTTTTTTTAAAAAATATCAAGAAATTTAAATTGGCTTAATTCAATTTAATTATATAGCATTTTATTAGATTTGATTTAGTATTTTTGGGATTTATTTTGTTATTATTAACTTGAGTAGAGAGCGAGTCAAATTTTATTTATAAAACTACTATTGCATGCATTTTCTCCCCCAACTGAAATGTGCCTTCAACTTCTTTCTCGGCTGACCGCTTCTTATGGCCATGTCGTGCCACTGCCATCGCTATCGCCGACAGGAACCTTCATCTCCGACTACCATCCCCGACCCATCCCGTCCTCCTCCGCCCAAACTGCAGCGTGACTACTTCGGCGTTTCCAAAGTGCAACTCTTCATCTCCCGACCACCTTCGTCTTTTGGTCATCGTCGCCACTCCCGCCATCGTTGTGGCCGACTGGAGCCTTCATCTCCAACCAAGCAATTTGGGTGTGCTTGGTACACTAACACATACGGTACTTATGAACATGCTTTTCAAATATCATTAGTTATGGTGGGAGATAAGAGCGTTGTGTAGGATTGGATGGGGAAGGGAATTTTTCTAACTTTTCTTGCCCCACTGATTCTTTTCTTCAAATGTATTTTGGAGTAAATCAAATGGAAGCTAGAAGATTCATATCATGAGTGGAATTTAGGTAG
>JAURVB010011865.1:0-35650 GCA_033002965.1 Piper betle | reverse complement strand
CAGGTTTACCAAAGGGCATCCACAAAAACAGCTTGATTATTTTACCTTGAAACTTTTCATGGCATGCTGAAAATCCGCACTAGACTCTTCATTTTGGATGTCCAAATGGCTAACTACTGGCTTGAAAGTCGAGGAGTATTTCTTACAGCTCTCCTGACCATCAGATAAGTTGCTCAAAGAGTATGGAAACTTTTTCATTTCACTCTTATTTAGCGCTAGAGATGGTCTTTCAGGGTCTATTTTTGGGCCACAACTTGTAATGAATGTGGACAATCCTGCAACTTCTGAGATAAGCATATCTATGTCACTTCCAGATGTAGAAGAGTGGAGATCCACATGTTTACTTGATTTGTAGCTTTCCACACTTTCTTCAACTGTCAAAGATTTATTTATCTCAGAAATGCCATAATCTGATGCTTTCTTCAAACCGCTTCCCCTACCAGGGGCTTTCTTCATGTCCAACTTAGAGAATTCATCTTCTCCCTGTACCGGCTGCATATCAGTTAAAACAGCACCATTCCAGTAGGGAATTTCAATAGCATTATCTGGTTCCACTGATTCATGTACACTGTCATGGTCCTGACAAGTGATCTGTAATGTGGTAAAATCATTAAGAGGCTTGCTAGAAATTTCTTTTTCCAAGCCTCCTTTTGACATGGAACATGAATTAGAAAGCTCCATATTTGAATTTTTTAATGGATCATCATCTTCCTCTACCATAATTCTCTCATTAACAACAAATCCTTCTTCGACTTTACATGAAGAAGATTTTTCATTCAAATCAGCGTCTTCCCCCGCCTGTAACAATTTATCCTTGGGAGAATTCCCATTCAGAATGTCTTTGCCCGTGCTGTCAAGACATGGTGGTTCTAACGAGTATTCTTTTGATGTTAAAAATGAAGTAGTAGGATCCAATAACTTTGGATTCTCCCATGCCACCTCTCTTTCCCCTACCACATTGGCATCATTCATCTTTTCAGCTTCCATAGAGGAAAAATTTTCAAGTACAGGCTGAGCAGTAGCATCTGGAGACGTTTGTCTTTCCCCAATCAAATTTTCCCCATCATCTTCATCACGTATCTTTCCAACTTCTAAGGGAAAATGTTTCTCTCTCACTAAGTGAATAGGGCTCAATGTTGCATTTAGTTTCTTTCCAACAGCTTCTTCACCAGCATCACATCCCTTTTCACCTTCTGTGGAAAGACTTTTCTCATTTCCTGTCTGAACGTAAGCCAGTTGAGCATCTTCTCCTAATCTACACAGAAAATCCCTGTCAAAACTATTAAAAGTAAACTTTTCCATGCAGTCGAAGGATAGCTGCTCTGATAGGCACTCTTTTGATGGTGAAAGTGAACTTGAAAGCTGCCAAGGCTTTGGGCTCTCCGGGATCAATTCCTTTTCCTCCACAATTTTTTTCAACTTCCAGGGATGAAAGCTTTCCTGTCACTAACAGAGCAGGGTCGTGCTCAGCATCATTCTCTACCCTCAATAATAAATCGATCTCATAGGATTTATTCAAAATACATTCTTCCATGTTGTCAAAGCATAGTTGCTTAGAGACAACACATGTTTCATTATCAGACAAAGCCCCTAATGATGATTTCTTCTCAAACATTGCAGGATCAGAATTTGCAACAGGCTGCATTGCTCTTTCTGATGATAAACTAGAGACGTTAGGCTCACCATCAATTTGAGCTGGTTGGATTACAGGTTCTGCCACTTCAGTATGATTTGCAACTTCGTAGGCTAGCCCTGATTCTAGTGTCACTGCATGCTGTGTACCTGGCACCTCCCTGACATCACTCTCGCCACTTAGCACTCTGACTCCGGTTGATATTGAGCAATCAGATGTATAATGCAGTTGCTGAGCCTGAGTAATTAAGTCACCGCAGGAACGCCCCACTGAACTTTCCATGTCACAGTGTTTGTCAAGATCAGTAATTTGTTGTGGTGAAGTCCCTGGTTGAATCATTCTACCAATGCGCTGTTGGGGGGTTCTCCTTCTTCCTCTTCTCTTTGATGCTTGCTTTTCCGTGAACCAGAATTACGAAGCTCAAGAGCCTTCTGCCTGGAACGAGACCTATGAATTCCAAATAGAGATTGATCCGCAAATTCTGTATCCATTCCTGAAACATTTACACCTCGTCCCTCCAATTCCAGCTGAGGCAGGAAGAGTGCGCCCGATTTCAACTCTAGACAAAAAAATTGACCACATAAACAAAAATTCACAACGTTTCACTAAAAAGGTACACCATATCCTCAAATGCTTATACAAATAAAAATAAATTGTTGTAGCAAACCCAACACCATTTGAAGCCTCTAATTCACTAACCACGCACACATTCGCACACAAATGTTCCTCCGCAAGTAGGAATCTTAAAAGCACTGAATTTTTTCCCTTAAAATAACTTAAAATTTTCGGAACTACATGAAAACACACACACACATAAACGCACAAATGTTCCTCCCTAAGTCGAAATTTATCAGAGCTACATGAAAAAAAACACAGAAAACACAAACAAGAAATTCGAACACAACTCCGCCCCCCTCCCCCAATCCAACATACCTCAGATTCCACAATTCCAAGTTTCCTCTTCCACACCTCCACTCTCCACAAAACAACCTCCAAAATGACTATTCTGAAACAATAAAAGAAAAAGAAAAAAAATCCCCAACTACACAACCCAAAAAACCCGAAACCCTCGAAACGGGGCAGGGCGGGGCAGTACCTCTGAAATCGGCGATGTGGGCGTCGAGGCCGGAGCTCCAGAGCCACGGCGGGGGCTCGATCCCATTGAGGAGGAGCGAAGAGGCCAGGGCACGGTCGTAGCACTCCGCCTGCTCCGCCAGCTGCCCGGCCGCTCCCCGGTCGAACACCCGCATGAATAGCCTCTCCGGCTTCGCCATCGCGCGCCAAATCCGAATCCGGGCGAGTCTAAGCAGATCGAAGGACCAGAAGAGAGAAAATTCTGCTCGAATCGGAGATCGAAACGCAGAAAGATCCGAAGATCGGTGGGTGGGAGGAAGACGACGACGATGAACGGGCGGAGAGCGAAAATTCAAATTTTGGGTATGGGCGCCGGGCGTATTAATCGGGTAATCGGGTCCGATTGGTGGTTGGTGGGCCACATTAACCGTTTCACGCCTGTAAAAGTCTTACGCGACTTTTATTCGTATAAATTTTACTTTTATATATCAACTCATATTGAACAATAAAATAAATTACAAAATTTTAATATCTTTAATATATATTACAATTAATTTTAAATATAGATTTTACTTGAGTAAAAATATAAATTATAATAATATAAATTATTATTTTTTAAAATTTTAATTGTATTTTAATTAATTAAATCTCTCACTTTTAATCACATGTCAGTATTTAATTACCTTTTATTAATAATAGTAGACGTGGAAGTTATTATAATCTTGAGAAATTTAAGTCGGTTATTTTTACCTAAAAAACCTTGAAAAGTATTACACCGACATTTGTCACCCTTGTATAATTGCATAAGTTAGAATTTTTAAATTAAAATTAATATCATATCCTTATTTTATAATGCAGGCAAAGAACGTCGCCACATCGGTGTAGTGTGATTCTAAAAATATTATAATAATTATGATAACACTACTTGGATTATTGATCTTGTCACTAAAAAGTATCATTAGCGTTTGCCGTTGGATTCAAATGGCATAAAATAAATTTAAAATTTATTTACGAATTAAAAAACAATTGAGTTAACCAAACATTATAAATATAAATGGAAAAAATAGATTGCTACGTTGTTTTTATTTTACTGATTTTCGAAAAATATTTGGTGATTTACATGAAAGTATTAATATCACTAAATAAACGCTTAATTAACACATAATAAAATGGAGTTTTATTTCGATCCTAATTTCATTAAATAAAAACAATCACTTTGGATTTTTATAAACCAAATTAAAACTTTATTTTAGCTTTCAATATTAATTTGTGATGGCATACATCAAGTGGTAAAAAGATTAATCATATTTTAACGATTTCACAATCAGTAACGTTTAAAAAAAGGCAACAAATATATAAAAAATTGTCACGGTAAAAGCTCTTAAAATTGGTAATAGTTACTATTAATGTCATTAATTAAACCACACGCCTAACGATTAATTGGCTTCAGCTGAGAAGGTTCTTTTTGTTAAAATATCGTAAATAACCAAGTTTTAATATTTTCTATCATAAATAACCAAAATTTTAAATTTATATTAGATATAGTCAGGTTTTAAATTTTTGTTTCACATATAGCTAATTCATATATTTTAAGAATATGTTATTCATAATATTTATTTTATTAACATAAATACTTTTAATCTAACTTTAAATTTTCTCAAACATATTTTTTATGTTTTATATAATAAATAATATTTTATTTTTACACATAACGTTAATAAAAAATTATAAATTTTATCTATTATATATTTTGGTATTAGTAAAAATAAATCTTATGGATATTTTGTCATTATTTAAAAAATGATAGAATTTGGTCCTAATTGATATCAAAATTTTAAAAATAACTATTCTGATATAGTTTTGTAAACTTTGCTATTTTTGAAAAAATACTTTAAAATGTAGCTATTTATGTTACTTTCCCCCTTTTTAAGGGAAAATAAAATAATTTGATGTAAATAAAAGAGAAATAATCAGTCGTAAGGTTTTGCTTTTGCTACCGATATTGGCTGTAAGAACGAATGAGCAACTACATGTACACGAGTAATGGTGCTCATTTATTATTGAAATTTCAAATTTCAAATCCACTGCAAATAATATGTAATGAAAGATAAAACCTAATTCGAACTTATAGCCATATTAGCTAATATTAGTTGGAAGACAATACAAAAAGTCAAATGGAGTCCCAAGCCCGTTAAATGACGGGCCTCAATTAAATGGGATTGATATATATTTTTTAAGAGTGTTTCAATTAGTAACAAAAATCAAAGAAGCACAAAAAAATTTCTCAAAAATTGAAAATAAAAGAAAACTATCGTTTGCATGATTGAATGGGACATAGTATTATAACCTAAATTCATGTTTCTTGCCTTTTGGGTTTTAAGCAAGATTTTTTTGAACATTTTTATAGGGTCTATTTGGAAAAATCAAATTTCCTATGCATAGCATATTTAGATAGAACTTGGCACGAATAAAAAGAAATAACAACGACTCGAGTTAAATTCCCTTCTTTATTGTTTTCCAGAGTTTGTTTTTGAAATTTGTCTGCAGTGTTCACCTGGAGGAAGTAATATTATCTTCTCCCATTCTTTGGCTACACAAAGACATGGAAATGACAAAACAAATCCTCAAATGCTTGTAGGATACATTAATGGAATAATAAAGTAAACTTTAAACTATCCCATCATAAGAGCCACCTCTGATTGAAAAGGATTTCACACATTCAATAATATGGTGGCAATGAAAACCTTCACCAGACTCCATAACCTTTAGGACAAAATAATAGCAGAAGTTTCACATTTTGCATAAACTCTGCCTGTCAGACATATGTACAGCCTAAGTTATGCTAACATTTTAGCTTGCCTTGCATATAAGATGCACAAGATTGAAACCTTTTCCACTTTGAATTGATGGTAAATTTGTCATTGAGGAATTTCTAGGTCCGGTCTTTGGTCCACAGCTTTTAGTGCAGATTCATCGGAGAAAGCATCGGGATATGTTGCCAATATCATTGCCTTTGTCTTCCTGCGATTTCGAAAACAAGGCCATTGCTCAAAAAATTGAACATGCTCAAAACTGTTGGGCACACACTAAACCTTGTAGATTTATATCACTCAGATAAATGTGATTTCACATGAAAAGTCGTACAATCACAGTGCAAGGTATAAACATGTTAGGTGATAATCTGAAGGATAGAATATACAGCTCTTAAAGTGCATGTATTGTTCCAGAAAATTAATAAAAAGAGAGGGAAAATGGTGTAAAAAAGACTTATCAAGCAGGTCATGGCTCATCTGTCATTGAGTATCAGATGTTTCCAAATGGGAAGTTTATGTGACCATGACTCACATAAGATTATCACCAAAAGTTATAAAAAATTATCTGGAGTATTACTACCTCAGCTTCTGAAAGATGTAGTCGAGATCTTTTTTCATGGACTTCATGAGGTTCGTGTATTTCAACAGATCACCAGAAACCGCAGCATAACACTGTTCAGAATAGTCATTAAAATGCGATAAGACGGCATTGCTGTCTTGAAGTCTTCCCAATCTACAAAGACCAGGAGCAGAAAAATTGATCTTCTATAATATAGCAAAAAAGAAAAATAAAAATAGAAAAGGCAATCATAAGGTTCTCACTAATATGTTTTCTCCTTTTATTCAAAGTCCAAATATGAAAAAAAGAGGTATTAGTTGCCACAACCTAGCTGCTTCCTTAAAAAATTTAATTTCAATATATACGAAGGAAACCATTGCCTACACAACTTCTGACATCATTTGCAGAACCAAAGTAGCCAAAGTTGCAACAAACGCATGTACAATAATAAATATCCAATGACATCTTATGCAGATCACACTATAAGATGTTATTTTCAGATTTCTTAAACGGGGATTGGTTTCCATACCCAAAAAGCCCATATCCAACATTGAAGAATCCACCCATTTCCCTCACCACCTGATACCACAAAATTCTCAAACACAGCCAAAATCACAAATACGGTTTGATACCAATTATCACAATCCAAGCATACTCTATAAGATGCTGCAAGTTCATTTCGTCCGAGCTCCACATGATTGAACAATGTCTCTGATTTTAACATCTTATTTCAAAACAACTGAGTTAAAATCGTAGCACACAAGTACATTAATTCACATTTCCAGACCAATCACTAGATTAAGAAGAAATAACTCAACCAGGTTGCTATACTTAAGGGCTTCCTTAAATAAAATACAGTTCATAGCAAATTACATCACCATTTTTTCTAAACAAAATGACATCAGTTATACAACAGGCGAAGAAACTAAGAAGAAACGTACCACATCAAAAATTCTATAATTTAGGCTTCTTAACTTTCTTTAAAGGTGATTGATTGATTTCAGTGCAAAGAACCCACATTTCCTCTACTTTCCAACACGATTGCACAACCAACATCATCCAAAAGTACACGCACGAAAGGACAACAATCCACAACACCCCATTAAACGCCCATAACAACATCACATGACATCGCCAATTAAAGCCATCAATACAACAAACCCCACCACAGAAAATGCTGTAATTCAGGATTCTTATCTTTCTCAAATTGGAACCGTCCTCGCACAAAGACAGCACATTTATCTAGCCACTTAGCACAACCCTACAAATAGAAAAAAACAGCTACCTAGAAATAAAGCTGTATCACATTGAAAAACCAAAAACAACCAAAATATTGAAATGAAAGAGCAACAATCCATAAACACAGCATCACATCACCTATCAAAGGTCAGACAAGAGAAATTACTCAAACTGGCATCGATTCCCTCACATTCCCTCCCCAACATCATTGCACAAAAGCAGAACAAAATCCACAATCAACTCAATTACAGAAAAAAAAAGAAGAAGAGGCAGAGATCAAGAACAAAAGAGACACGAACATGAGATGTTGCAATTGCTTGATGGAATCGACGTCATCCGATCCCACCAGGGTCTCGAACTGCCGAGCAGCCTCTTCCGAAGTGTTTCTGAGGCCGTCTTCCTTCTCATCCTCCATCGCCGCCGCTCTGCTCGACGAAATGCCCGGCCTTTCGCGGCCCTTGATCTCATACTCTATGAAGCCAATTGTGGGAGTCAACGCGTCCATGACGTGGCGAGCTCCAATTGGCAGGAATCGGATGACGTGGCCGATTATTTGGAAAATGTATTTTAATGGTTGACAAGGAGAAAGTTCTGTGATTTGGGTAATTTCAGAGGTTATTTTGGTTTATATACGAATATAAAAAGTAAAAAAAATTATGGGCAAATTGATTGTATTATCTTTTTGCTTAATTTTATTTTTCTTTTTCACCCAACTCCCCACCCACCCTGAAAAAATAAAGAAAAAAAGAAAAGACGAGGAAAAATTTTCTTTGGTAATTGACATATAAATTATATTTTTTTATAGAATAAAACTATAAAATGTATATTTTTAGTAAGTTTATTTGGCCGCAGCATCAAATTAGGGTGGGCAGTCTAGTTTCCTCGTCACCGGCAATCAGGCTGCAAACAAACTAAGTTGAACCTCACTTTGTTTACGTTCATCTTATTTTCAAATTAGTTAGTTCAAGTTAGATTTATTTCAAGCAGTTGAATACTAAAATTTCAAAGTGGAAGCAAGTGATGAGCTTAATTATTGCTCATAATTTATCAGCCCACTAATTTTAAAGAAAGTATTTGTTTGAGCTCTAAATATTACTAAATATTATTTTAAGCTAAACCCAGTTGAGGTTTATTTGCAAGCACGGTGAGCATTGCATTCCCTCTGTTCGATGCTGCTGACCGAAACAAACCAAAATATGTTAATTCAAATAAATAGAATTACATCCAATTTAATCAAAATTATGTCATCATTTTAGTGGGCATAATCATCTAATAAATCATTCTAAACATATATATATATATCATATTTGACAAATAAAATTCACCCATTAAATTTTGTAATTTTGTGATAGCTAATATAAAAAATAATATCTAAAATATATTTAAAAAACTCGATTACTTCAATTAATTCAATCCGGTTATCGATATCCAATTCGGCTGGTTGCCCTGTCAAAAACCAACACGGCCTGGGCGAGGCTTTGAGCGGCCCCACCGCTTCATTCTTTTTTTAATATATACAAAAAAGGCTCACTGCAAGCCCAACTACTAGACCTCGAGCCGTGTCTTCGGGTTTGGCTCGACTTCGAGTTCGAGCCGAGCTCGGCTCAGCTGCCATACCTAGCTTAAACCATTGGTCGGCAAACAGGGATACGTTTTCCAAACAGGGCATTAATTTTATTTTGATGCCTAAAAAAATAAAAACCAATACAGCGTTTTTTTTATAATTACAGAGCATACTTCACATGACAAAACAGATCAAACGATGCAAATTGATACATGAATGATGTAAAACAGAAGAACAACAGAAAAATAAAAAAAACAGAGTGCTCATATTCTATGGGTGTATAGAAGAGTCTGTCATGCCATTGGCAGCAGCTATCAGAACGAGGAATTTTTTTAAAATCACAGCACACCTCTCCAATCTCAATCCCAACTTCTAAATACACAAACACAAACAATCAAACAGAGGCTCAGACACGGATAAATTGGTCATCAAACATGATCAAATGGTCAAGCAAAATAGCTAAAAAAAAGAGAAAAAATCAGAATCGAGAAACGATTTATGTCATCATAGTCAAACATAGATTGACCAAAAAAAATGTGAGAGGCTAGCGTAACCCATACCCAGAAGTTGGTTGGGGAGATCAGGGCTTATAAAACCTCAGATTCAAATCAATTTCCGGAGTAGAAGTTGCATGCCCTGACAATTGCAAAAAAAATCAGAACACACCAAAGACGAATCCATACTCCGATTTCAAACATACCCAGAAACCAGAAACAGCTATCCTAATCATGCAATCCTGAAAGAGAAGCCAAAAAAAATGGTACTAGATTTTCATTCCTTGATTACTGTTTTGGTGAATATATGTTTCTTATATACAGAGTACAAGATGAGAGCCCTAATGGGACAGTGGCAAATGGGCCAAGTGAAAATGGATATGTGTAATTGGGCCTATTCACTTTCCACTTTTTTAGGGCTTCTGATTCGTTTGAGAAGCCCAATTTGGCCCAAGATGGAATATGGTTGTTTCGCTACAAGGGCTTATTTTATCACATGTTGGCATGATTAAGTAGCATTCTAAATTTTGGTTATCATAAATTTACAATGAATGTAATTGTAACATATTTAATTGTGTTGTAAAATCTTACTTAAAGAGGGATATTTATTCACACCCATGAATTATGACCTTGCATTACCCTAACGACGAGGAAAAGAAAAGAAAAGAAAAACAAAAGAGAAAGCCGCCGGCCATAGCCGATGCTACTTTTATATAATTGATATATTATTTTCATTTATAATGTATTTTTTAAAATATTAGTTTTTAATATGTTTATTTGGGGATCAATTATCAGTAGAAAATGTAAATTCAGTAATTACCCTACATTTATATTAATACTTTCAAGCGGATCATAGACTTTTTTTATAATAACAAAATTCATGTATTCTTGAGGTTAGGTGAAAGAAGAAGAATAAAATATTTTTCTACCAACTCCTTAGTGTTCATCCTTAGAAAAAAAATTTGTAATAATTTTTTTCTTTAAAATCCTTTTTGGGTATCAAGTTTTGCGCATTATGTTTTGGTTGAATACGAGATTGTTAAGCGAAATTTATAATATGTCGAATAAAAAATTATTAATTATATCAGACAAACAAGTAAAACCTTTCCTTATAAATAGGGCTAACTTATTTCTACACCACATTTTATGAGTTCTTTTTCATTCTACATAGAAATAAATTAAACTCAACAAGAAGTACTTAGAGTCAATTATGAACTATTATCACAAAATATAAATTACAAGTACTTATACTAGTAGCCAGACATTAGCAACCCTCAGTTGAAGAATAGTTGACAAAAAAATTATGAAATTAATAAAAATTTTAGCAAGTCTGTTTTTAATAAAATATATGACAATAAATAAATGTATCTGTATGACTTGGTTTATGATTTTACCTTGTCAATAAAAAAATGTCAGTGGTTAAGAAAGCCCAGGATCATATAAGAACCTGTCGTTGTCTCGACTGTGCTACTGGAGGCTCCAGGGAAGTCAGAATAGGAGAACACTCATCTTGGGGTGGGCTTGCTACTTAGATGCTTTCAGCAGTTATCTGCTCCGCACTTAGCTACCCAACGTTTACCTGGTTCATCCAGGGGAGAGATCGAGTTTCAAGAAATAGTAGATGATCTTATCAATACACAAATGTACAGTTCTCCAAGAATTTTAATTTTCATCACTTTAGAATTGGGTTCAAGCTTTCCCCAACCCCTTTTCATCAATGGACTCGTGATACATATGAAGGAGTGCGGTTCGTTCTACAAATTCCTACCTCAATCTCCCTCTTTATTCCTTAATATCATTTACATTTTCTAAGTGCTTCTTCCTTTTAACTTTAATAAAATTAAGTTCCTTTCACGTTTTTGCATAGTTAAATATATATTGATAAAGGAGACTTTAAACTAAATATCTGACCTAAGAATTATGTATGTGTTGACTTTTCCGGTTCATGTGCGCAAGAATATGTTTAATATTTGTTTTCATAAAGAGATAATAATTCATAAAACAAGTTAACGAAATTTTTGTGTAAAATAAAAATTTTGTATATAGATCATACTATAAAAAAATTTTATACGTCATAATATAAAAATTTTATGTATGTTATAATTTTTAAAGACGACAAGCCGCTTATCACCATAAGCTTAGGATCTATGTGAATAATGGTGGAACTCAAGGTCAATGCAGCACTGTATTTGTGGGCTTGTTAGATTTAACCTTAATTATTAGATTTACAATTATTTACTACTAAGAGTAGGAAAGCTATATAATATCTCGAAACTGCTATTAGATAAATGTAATCATCATAATAATAAAACGTAGGTTGTTTTCCGGCATAGACTCCACTCATTGCATGTTGGCTCCCAATTGCTTCTCCTTCTAGGCACTTTTTTTATTCTCTCCTTTAGCTTATATTAAAAGTAACTTTTTAAAGTTAACGGCTTTAAAAACATTTATATCAAAATTACTAAATTAATCAATATAACTAAATCTAACTACTTTGAATAAAAATATTTCCACTGATTTTTTAATGTATGTACCTTTTATACTAATTTCAAATTACAAATATATTATTTACACTGAAATAAATAATTAACACGTAGCACGTCATATATAAAAATTTATTTTCATAAATACCTGGTAACTCATTTTACAATTTGAATTTTCAGCTTTTATTATGTTTTTTTTTGTTTTGTTAACTTGCTAGTATTTCACTGAATTAATTAGAAATATCTTCACAAAAGGTAAGTCTTGAAAAGAATAATAACTTAATTGTAGAATATGCTATATATGATAACAAATATTTTTGAGAGGGTAATTATATAAGTTTGCGCATAGTGCCTAATTTTTTCGTGGAAGGCAACGTGAGGTTTTTTTTTATTCAATGGTTATAGTAGGGTTTTGATGATTTAACGTAGGATAAAGTAAAAAAATTTTTTTTAATTATGATAGTTTGTTTGAAGATTGATAACTTTTGATAATTTCTAACAAAACATAAATGACTATTTAACTTTGTTAGGTATCAACTCTGGCTCCCCATATGGCAACTTGGGCAGTATAATATCTTGACCACTTTGAGATGAACATCTTTCAAGAATAAAGAGATCATAAACATCAATGTTATGTACCTACTCATTGTCTATATATTCAAGTGATCCATGTGCATTCATAAGGTAGGTAGATAAGATATACTAAATCAACATTTTTTGTTATATATAATATGCAATAAGAAATACATATCCTACATATATATATATATATATTTAAAAGACTTTTTTCTTTAAAAAAACTAGCAAGCTATGCGTGTACAAGTAGTTCTTCTGTCATTGGAATGTGCCCGCTTCACAAGCATTAAAATGCAGAAAATGAAGATTGCCCAAGACAGGTTTTTCAGCTCTTGCAACTTAATGCCTGATGGAGAATGTCTTCTTGCTCATTTCTGGAAAAGATTCACTTCTTCAATCTCTTTGACCAGATAAGAAATCTACATGAGCTATCTGGCAATTGTACTCCTGTGACATGTCAGAGGTTAGCCCCTGACAAATGCTTTCAAAAATGGCATCTGCTATCTCACCTGCAATCTCTTCCCATTTGTGTGGTTCAGTATGACTATGCCCCCATGATATGCTTGCTAGGTCCCTTTGCAGGAGCTGTGTTATTTTTGCAACATCTCCTCCTTGTGCTGCCCATGCATATATCTCATCACATATGGCTTTGGTCTCCATATAGTATGGCTGTGAACTACACCACCTCTTAGCAGTATGATTAGTGGTACCATCCATTTGTAAATTATGAGCTGCTTCCATTACACAATCAAGTAGAAGTTCTTCACTTTGTCTTAAGAGCCTCCTGGCATTGGCTGTGTGAGATGAGGAATCAACCCAGTCAAGCTCTTGCAGCTCTTGATCCTCAAGGCCCATTTTTTCTTTTACAGAAAGCAGCACAAACCTCCAATGGGAATGCTTTGTCTGGGATGCCACTTGGAAGGTTCTTCCTCTAGAGAAATCTAATTTTTTGGATGAAATAAAGAAATATAAGCATAGATTAAGTAAAAATGAAGTTTCCTGTTTGTAGAATATGATACTGCTCTTAAGAACTCACCATGTTTATGAATTGGAGAGCCATCTTCTGATGCTACCTCCAGCACTGATACAGGACTGAGTTGCTTCCATTCTTCAAGGATTCTATTTTGCTTAACTTTTGTGTTAATAGGAGTCTGCTAGTCAAGAAAAACCAACCAGTAATATTGTGCGTGAGTAGTCTGTCAAATTGATAATGCCAAATTAAAGAACAATTAAAAGAAAGCACCAAGTTTCCAGCTAGCAACCTGAGCATGGATCAAATTATACCGCATTGCAGCTCCAGATTCACCATCTATGGAGGAGACATTCCGATGCAGAAATCCCAAAAAGCTTCCTTCCATAACACTATTACCAAGGAAGGAATTAGAAACAGATTTCCTCCTTCCCAGATGATCAAGTACTCTTCGTCCCTCCATATCAGAATATCTAGAATGACCAACCTTCCCATTTCCAGAAGTACCAACTCCATTAGAACTCCATGTCTCTTTGCAACCATTAATGCTAATAGTCCTCAACACGGACTTAAGAAGCCTGGACCAACTGGCCGGAAACACCTCTCTGTTCTTGGAACCAGTTTTCTTTGTGAACCTTGTTGAAATTTTGCTTGAATCTGAATTCCCAGGCCAACAGTTGCACCCATGATTTTCGAGATACCCATTGTCCGATAAGTAAACTTGTAGCAGAAATGGCTCCTGCTGCTCTTGGAGAAGCTCATGCAGTGTCTTGAAAGGCCCACAATATGGTCTTAGGGAAGAGGCCATGGTAAGATTTGAATGAGATGATAGAAGAAGCAAAAGAACATAGGAGAAGTGCAACCAAGGGGGAAGATGAGCTTGACCAAGAGTGATTTTTATAGAGTCAGAGAAGTGGCTTGTGTCATCTTGGCTACAGATGAAATAATTTTATTAAAGATTCAACATGATATTTAATGGTCCAGGCAAGATTGTGATTTGTTGGTAGCTGTATGCAAGACAAAAAACAGGCTGATATGGGAGAATCCAAGCATACACCAACTGTTTTTTTCTATTTAGCTTCTTTTGTCTTTTGGTGGTGAAGTCTTTTGTCTATAGAAGTGGAGCAATATCATACTCGGTAAGATAGTTTACCACTTGTCCCAAATGCTAAACTGCTAGGACAATGAACCATTTACTAGCAGAATACTTAGCATTCGTGAGCACAATGAGCTTTCTTAATACCGTGCTCTTTACTTGCTCGATAGTTAAGCTTTCACGAGGGGATAATTGACGGGGATGAAGAAGAAGGTCAAACTGGTCCCAAAAATAGTCTTATCTTGTATCATGGAAGAGTTACTATCCCCCATAACTCATTGCCCAGGATAAGGGACAAAATGCATCTTCTCTTCTTGCACTAACCAGGACTCAACCCAGTTAGCTTGGCCCTCGGGTCCTTCTAAGATGCTATACCCTCAAGCTGCGGTGTGTTTGGATTTTGCACGGAGGGGACCAAGGAAGAAACATTGCAGTTTTTTCATAGGTTTGCCCAAGTAGACACTTAATCCAAAAAACTTTAATGCATTGCAGATGAAGTTATCTGTTGGGACTTGTGAGTTTAGAACTAAATGATAAGATGGAGGAGGAATGGTACGTAGAAAAGAGTGGGCTAAGTTATTTTCAGATAATATATACTAAAATGACTGAACTCCGTTGATCTTTGTATATTGTCGGTCCTAGCTCCAGACAACGGATAAAGGTTGGTTTCAAGAAAATCATCCGGCTATAAAATTTTTGCAGATTTGTAATTGCACAATCTTGATTTAAGGTCCATGCCCCAACACTATTATCCGATAGAAGAATAAAAAGAAGAAGAAGATATATTAGAATGACTGCAACCTTTATCTGAAAAATTGTGTCTTTCAGCTCTGGAAGATCTTTTTAAAACGGTGAAAACTTGCAATGGCTTGTCAAACTAGATCCCATGTACTCGTGAAACATTTCTTATTCCCTTCAATTTTTATTTGCATTATCAAAACTGGTTCAAGTTAAGAAATTAACCAATTTCTTATAATGATGGTATTAGATCTTTTTTATCTCCTTAATTTTTGAAGATTTGGCTGATGAACAAAGTGGAGACCAAGTAGAGAATATGCTCATATTTTTTTGTTTTTTAAATCTTCAAATTGCTTGGCAGAAGGCTATCACAATCTAAAACACAAATTAATGACTTAAATACATTAGCAAATTAGAACAAGTACTTTCTTTCTTTCCAACTTTTCTTAGAGCCTGTTTTATGACACGAATACCGAGACATTAGTGAAACTAGGCAAGATGTGCTATGGGCACCTTTTTCAAAGATAAATTTAAATGTTATAGATAAATTCTTATGGAACAATGAGAGAAACTCCATTGTTTGAAGATAGATTTTAATTAAATTAATGAAAAATAGCTAAATTCTAATATTATAGATAAACCCTAATATAAATGAAATAGACTTCAATTTTTTTAAAAAAACTCTAATTAATAAGAATATAGACTATACTAATTTAATTTAAATTTTATTATTTTTTATTATATTTTAATTGATTGAATCTCTTACTTCTTTATCAGTGCAAGACTTTGAGTTCCATTTCATTGAGTAGATAGGTCAAGCCAAAACAATAACTACTATAAGTCTTACACCTAAAACACTCAAATAAAGCCCAATCCCCCACCCTTCATGCCCTTCCACTCTCTTCTATGGGGGCAACCGATAGGGCGGTGGTGGAGCCAAAACCCTCTCCAAATCTTGTTATATTTTTAACCCTAACCCCGGCTTGGCTTAGATAAAAGCAAGATCGAAGAATACAAAAAGAAACTTCAGATATTAGATAATGCTCAATATATATACAGAAGTTTCTCCAAAATGTTGATCTATTGAAATGGGCTCTCGCACAATAATAATTATAATTAAAGGGGCTAAAAGTATTAATCAGGCCTAGAGATGTGAAATTTGCTAGTCTGTAGACTAGGCAAGACCACCTCGGCCGAAGCCAAATCTACACACTCTACTTTTTTTTATCAACTTCCTACTTCCTAATAATATAAAAATTATAAAAGACTCCCTCCAAGAAAGGTTTTCATCATCCCTGTCCCCCCAATGGGCTCAGGCCCAACAACAAACTAAATAAAGCCCAAGCCCACAAACTCCATCTCACCACCACCGGCTGCGTGTCCGACCAAAACCCTCTCCAAAACCTCGGGCGAGTTCGTGCTGGTGTCCGGGGGGAAAGGTTCATTTGTGTGTTATTTAAACGCGAATTTAACACTATTTTTGTTTCATTTGTGTGCTGATATTGGATTGGATCAGGTTTTACAGCTGAAGGTTGATGGAGTTGCTTTCAGGTTCTATCTCGAGAAATTGTGAATTCGATTAAGGTATATTGTCAATGATGATGATGAGCAGTGGTAGTTGAGATTTCTGATACGAACACAACTAAAGAAACATCTCTTCTCGTCTTTTCTTTGTCAGGTACTAGACAAAAAGGAGAGCTCACTGATGGGTTTTCTGGCATGCCTATGTTTCAGGTGTTTGTTTCTTTCTCTATCTCAACTTCTGCGAAATTTTCGCTTTGAGGTCTAGAAACCGCTGACTATGAACTTTCCATGTTCAGTGCTACTTGCCATTTATAGTTTTCTGTGAAGTTTACATTGTGGGATGCGACTTACTTTTTAATGCCTTGCATGCTTTCATGCACATTTTGACTGGTGTACAACGATTTTTGTTGGTAAATGTTGGTTTGTCAAGCTGCAAGATTTACATTCTAGTTTGTTTGTATTAAGGATTGATGTATCACATATATTTGAATGTAACTTTAGATTTGGATTCATGATACTCCAGTAGTCGAAGAGTATAAAAATTGTCTGTCACAACAAGCCTGGATAAGCAAGTTAATTTTTTAGACATCTGCGGTTTTGGTCTTCAGGTTTTAGCATGTAAGGTGCCTCTTGTTGGAATTTGGGAAGCATTGACTTTTGGTGAAGTTGGTTTTTATGCTTGTTTCTCTTCTTTATTATTTAGCTACAAAGTATTGAGAAAAAAAGCTTTGTTGCACCTAGGAAAGGATAATGACTGCATTCATGTTACACAAAATTTTTAGCTGTTGTCAGGTTCCATATGTTGTATAGAGTTGTATTATTTGATATTAGGTTTGGATAAGATAATGTTAGAACTTTTGAACTGTTAAAATGTAGTCTCGGAGTTTGGTTTTGGGCAGTGAAAACAAAATGTATCGTACAGTATTCTTATATCCCTCCTCTATAAATTTGTTTGAAGATTATCTCTTCCTGACCTAAATTTTCCTTATTTTATCCAAGGAGGATCTTGACAGATCTCTTGAGAGAGCATCAAAGGACCAGGGCCAGTTGAGTCCTGATCTCAGACCCGGAGAGATTTCTGTATGAGCTTTAAAATTCTTTTAGACAATTTGAATATCAAACAAAACGATGATTGTCGTTTATTATTGTTTATTTTTATCTTGTAGGTTTGTGAATTCGAAAAAATGATGAAATATCTTAAGGTAGGATTGCCGCTCTTGCCGTGCTTCAATGTGTATTGGATGTGTATTTTATAATGTCGATCTTTCATACGTGAAAAATGTGTGTGTGTGCGCGCTTATCATATCCAAATAATGCATTTGTTTTACTTCATACCAGTTGCTTCATCTATATCTTAAATTTGCAGGAATCATCTTCATCAAAATGGGTTGATGTTGTGTTCATTCCTCCCGGCTTTGATGTCTCAACTGCTGTAAAACAATGAACAGTTCTGCTTTTTAGCATTGTCAACCAATTAAAATAGGTGTAGTGTTGCTCATGGGAAATGAGATGCAAGGATTTGCGTCAGACGGCTTTCCTGTATATGGGAAGGAAGACATTATTGGCACAAAGAGTGTCCTTTCTTGCTAGAAAAAATTTCGGCTCCTCTCGACGGTGTCTCCATCGGCGTCACGCCCAGGAGGAACCAAAACCAGTTCTTGTTACTCGTGTGTTTTTTTTAATAGGAACTGAGCTTGGACATCCCAATTTCTTGTGTGATTCTCGTCTGAAACACGAAGTTTACAACATTTTTTGACACAAATTTACAAACATAAAACAAATATAATTTTCGTTGAATATTTGCTCGATTCTCCGCAAGCATAAATGCAAATAACCTGGCAGTCCATGGTGACTTCAAATTATGTGCAAATCCATGTCCTATGAGACACTTAGCCTGGTTCGTGATAGACATTTTGCAAGCAGTTTCTTATGGCCTGGGGTACTTTTAAAAATAATTAAGTATAAACTGAGTTTAAGATGAGAATCTTATAATTCATGTCAAAAAGGAATTTAATTGTTTTGTGAGAAGATTTTGCCAAAAATACAATTACCGAACTTTAGTAGTATGTTGCTTTCCAAGTAAATGAGAAAATAGCTTTTAATTTGCTGCAAAGGATAAGCATATGATGGAGATATCTCTAGGAACTCGTCTGAATTTTTTAAAAAATATGGCAAGGTTTTGTGTACTTGTGTTTTGATTTTTAATTGAGAAGTAATAATACAAATCTTCTTCTGTTGGGTTTATATTTTACTAAATGAAAAGTATTCCCAGTTCAAATAGATAGCAATTTATTCATCCAACGTGTCTATTTCTTATTAACCTGCATGCGCATAAAGTAACAAATTAATTTAAAAATCATCTTCTAATGAGTAATGTCTTTTTGGTATACGATACATGTAATGGTGTCCATGCTCTTCCCATTGCATAATATAGTAACGTAATTTATTTGTCTTGATTTTAGACGATACGAGGCAAGTGAACGACCTCAAGACATTACAAGAGTTTTTCTTAGTTTTCTCTCTTTACATAATAATCTGGTTTTGTGAAGGACCCAAAACCTGTTTTGTCTCTAAGAGTCAATAGACGATTAACTTTACTTGTTAATCAATACACCAAAAAAGTGAGTAAAATGAGAGAAAAGGCCAACTTGGCTCTGCTCTCCCTCACATTATACACCCTTTCAAAGCTTAATTGAGATTAATTAGTATATTAATCTCATGATGATTAACTTATGCCTAATGGCCACCGACTCGACCCGGAGCCGGTTATTCTCCTGACCCAAAACCTCACAACCATACTGAAGCCCCCTGAGCTGCTTTGCCAGTTCCCTATTCTCGAACCGGAGCCGGTTTACCTCATTCCGCAGGTTCTCTAGGTGCCGTTGCTTCCTCATTCTGGACCGCCGGGCCGACTCTCGATTCGATATCATTCGCCGCAGCTTCCTGTTATCGACCTCTGACCGATGCGGTTCGGTAATACATGACCCGGACTCCATTTGGACCGGCAAAAACTCGTCAATGTCCCAAAACCCCGGCTCGAAACCGGGCAGTGGTATTCCGGCAGCCTCCATGGGAGCTCTGGCGACGGGGGCGTGGAGAAGGAGAGGGAAAGGGGAGAGCAGAAGTCTACGGTCAGTGTTTTTATAGGCATGCCCGGTGGCCTGGAAACTCCCTGGCCAGTCACCAAAGCCGACATGTGACGTGTGCGTCTCCATTCCCGATCGTATCCATCGATACTTTTGAGTCAGGCTGCACTGCATATGCCACTATGTAAGCTTGGTGGGCCCGTGTTTCATGTAGGGCCCCACTCTTTGGATTAGCTTAATTACTAAGGAATAAAATTTTTTTAATTGACATGGGCACGTGTGGATCGGAGCAGGGCCTGCTTGGAACAAAGTTAAGTGGGTGGGCACTTGGGGGAGCTTAATTGAGGTTATTTTTTAAATTGAGGTTAATTGGCACTAATCTTGGTTCTGATGGGTGAAAGTAGTGGCTTGGCGAAGAGCATCTTGTTATGATTTTCTTAATATTTTAATTGGTGGCCAACGTTAGTGAGATGGCTAGTGCGAAGAAAATGTTTGGGTGGTCTGGTTTTGGCTTAGAGCTTGTGGTTTAAGCAGGCTTACTTTATCTTAGGGTTATTATTGAATCTTTGAACGAGAATAGCGTAATAAAGGAACTTTTGAGCCCATTATTTTACTCATCTTTTATTCATTATTTTACTGATTTGGTACAAATTTTGCCATATTTTGAAATTTCTCGTGTTCATACTAATTAAAATAAAATTACCAGTCATATACGAGGATAGGATCTCGACTCGTCCTTCGTTACACGTGGAATATCCTATATTTTTAAGGGTTGAAAAGGGTGGTTTTCTGAACTTAACCTTCGTCTCTTTTTTTTACGTTTTGAAAAAAATGAACCGTGTAATTTTTAAAAAAATTATTTCTTATTTTTCTTATTTTTCTCTTTTACAAGAAGTTATTTTCACGGCATACACTGCTTACCTCCTTGCTGATATAAGCTAAATAAAAGTCAGATGTATGTTTTATTAATTTGAGGTATGCATGGTGCACGCTGCCTAACATGCTTGTCCTAAATGATCACTTGTCCATGTTGCATAAAGTTAATATCCATTATATCCGATAATCTCCTTCCTTAGTTAGGTGTAAGGTGACTCAAGCAACACCTTATTAGTATAGTATTAAGCAACTAATCACTCTAAAGTATGATGATCACTCACAATACGGTTTCGAAACGGAGAATTCAATGACCCACAAAGCAGACACATCAAAGTGTTTTATGACGTTTAGTGTGGCTAATGGCAGCAACATGATCTAGACTTAATTAACAATTTAGTTGGTGATGATCTTATCAAAAGCAATCCAACTTATTGTTCCAAAATAACCGAAGTGGCCGTCTTGGAATAAAGGCAATGGCGTTTTGGACGAAGAACAGTTTAGATTCTCAAGTTAACAGTTACCCAGTAAAGTCTGGCAATCAAACATTTAGAATATGAATGATTCTCAGGAAACAGATGCTCTCAATAGAACAGCATCTCGAAGTTTCAGGAGTCCAGGTTTCAAGGATGCTAAAGAACAAACAGGATACCAAAAAGCTTGCTTGGTTGAATGCTGAGTGAAGATCCTTTCTAAGCTTTAGACAAAACACGGGCCAAATTGAATATACAAAAGTAGTTGATGCACAAATTTGTGATTCGACCTGCTTCGGTGGACAACTTTGGCAGGCTCAAATTGATCATGGGTAAATGATCTCAAGCTGGGCACAAGTCACCTCATCTTTATAATATCCCAATCACATATAAATAAAACAGATAAAAAGTAGTAACAGTGCTGCCTTTACCTAACCTACTTAGCTTGAGAAAGGAAGTGCAGCCACAGTTGCATCAATGGGAAGAACATGGCAACATTCACCAACAGAAGGAAGAATAGGAATACGATTATTTTCAACCAAAACAACATAACCATGCAATCTTAATTTTCACACATATGCTTCAATATCTGGATGTGCAGAAAGAGCTTCGACCAACCAATGCTATACCAATCTTATGAAGCCAATGGAGTCTAATAAGTGAGGCTAGAAAAGCTAGAACCAGGAAAGCAAGTTGCATAAGAAGTGCAAACCAAGAACACAAAAAAGTGAGAAACTGATGGGCGTATAAGAGAAATGAAAAGTGGATACAACGAGGCCGACACTAGAAAGAAAAAGAGACTGCAACTTCACCAAAAAGAAAGAACAATAGCAGGGGACTAAGATCTTAAAGAAAGAATGTAGACCTGTTCTGGACCATTCTTTGATCCACCTGCTTTCTAACGCTACTTAACAGCAAAGCAAAACGTTCATGCTCACCCTTTTCCTTTTCAGAGTATGGTTGCCTCATGGGCAGCTTTTTTTGGCTGTTTGACAGGAAACGTTCTTTGTATGTGAGAAGTAAGATATGTTTGCTTTACTTGAGAGATGTCTCAGGAAAAGCAGGATACAACAGCGCTCCTTTCTTGACATTTGTTGTAGCTTCCACCACTACTGCTTGCTCTGAGATCTATTTGTAAAGCCAGATTTTCCCTGTAAATAGAACAAGCAGGAAAGTAGATTGCATAGCTACAAAACATTACATCTTCAGAATTCAACTCTGCATCTAGAAGGCCAAACTGTTTGTCGGCAAAATGTATATAGAGTTCAAATTCAACAGCTCTGAGAACTTATAGAGTTCAAATTCTACCAGGAAATTTTTTTCAAAAAAAGCAAAAACTGGTCTCGAATTGCACCTTTAAATAAATCGGGCTCTTGCTGAATTACAAGTAATGTTACGTATCTAGCTTGATGATTATGATATAGCCTTGAAACTAAATGTATGGCACTAGATTGTTTAGGTTTTTTAAAAAATTATTCAAATAGCATCATGACTACAATATACATTGAAAGAATAAACCTATACACATTATCCTTCACTCCCATCTCCAATCCCATAAAAGGTAACTGGCTACACCTTTACATTGATGTTTACATATTAAAAAATAAAATTTTAGCTAAACAATAAATTACACAGATATCTTCCCGATACAGCAGAATTTTATGAGAAAATTCATCTTTCATAACTTCAAAAACAAGTAGACATGGAACAAATTTATCATACAACTCAAGAAAATGGAATTAAATAAAAAGAATAAAAAAATGTGCTTGCACAGCTTGTATACCTATGAAGCCTACAGTATACATCTCTTTTAATCTTAAACCAAGCCCTCCTATTTGAATTTAGCAGAAGTGTCACATATGACATTTACAAATTCACCGGTTATGTACCCTGAAGTTGAAGATGTAAATGGTTAGAACTCAGGACCATCAACTACCGAGAGACCACAAATAATAAACGTTTCACTTAAATTTAATGAAACACACAAATAAGACTGCACAATTTTCACTTGCTTTACACATCCTTGGTATACTAATATATATGACAAGAGCATGAAATTTGAACAATGTAACAACTTAAATGTACAATCCTTCTTTAAGTTCACGTGAGCCAATCAATAATGCGTTAATTAAAGTTAATAGCTCACAAAAAATCTGTTTCCAAGATCAGCCCTAACAATCTGTCCTCCAAATAACAGAAAGATAAAAAAACTTATCCATGTATTTAATCATAACTGACATCTATTTGTAATGATTTGGGCAATTAATAAAAACATCAGGCATTAACGTCAAATTTAATTACATTAATAGATGTTTTCTAGAGTAGAACTTAGAAATATACTAATGAATACTTAATCTACCTTCCACTAACATTTAGATAATCTATTGGCAAAAAAATATTAGAACACCAAACCATGTAAAACAATCACATGGAATTTTAGAATAGATAACACTTTATAGCAGGTATTAATGTCATAGTGGATTGGTATTCCTAAAAATATATACATAAACAACCTCCAGGCCTGAAATGCTGACCTTAAATAAAAGATCATGAGCAATGAGTTCCCATGGCAAAGATATAGACATTAAACAACACTTCAAAGGCACAAGCTCTGAATCAGAACCCCATGCCCCAGAATATGCATGCTTTGCAGCTTCTGAAGCGGCTGACGCTGCCTTGTGGACAATTGTACCAAGACCAATCCCAAAGCCTCTTTTTGAAATTTGAATAGGTGAAAAAGGACCCAAATCTTCTTTGCTCTGGTCTGAAATGGGAAATGATAAATAACAAAAATTCTTTAGAACTCTGCAAGATGAAATTGAGAAAAAAAGGTCTAAATACAATACCTTCTACTAACCTGCAGCTGCTGAAACAGCAACTTCAACTTCGCCACACCCTCCAGGACCTCTCCTGTAAAGCCTGTCTGTTTTGGTATGATGATGACCAATATTAAGAAGGCTTCCAAATTTTGATCTCCCAGCTGCGTACATAGTTTGACTTGTGCATGAAAATTGATAAAAACGACAAAGTGGGTATTCCAAAAAATAAGACGAAAACATAAATATATATACATACCATCATATGCTTCTCGAACCATTTGATAACTAACAAATCCAGAAAAAAGAGTGAGCTGCAAATGCAATTTAAGCACTAAAGCAACACCCAACCATGGACCACAGAATTCACCAAAACACTTAATCGAAACACAAGTGAGCATGGTTCTATTTGCAGCTGGTAACCTTAGACAACTTGCTTCTTCCAGAATTTGTATCACTTCCAGATGTGGAGGCAATTAGCTGTGCCTCTAGTGGAGGAAATGCTGCCCCTTCATGTGCATTGAGTAGAACACAGTAGCAGTGATCTTGTTCCGTTAAAACCTAAAAAAACCAAGGGGCCTCAAATTGTTAAGCAAATGAACAATGCCATTATTATCATATGAACAATGCTATTATTATCATATACAAATATACAAAGCTGAATGGGGCATATAAATTAAATACATTTTCTGCATAAGGTGATGTAATGTATAAACCAGACAACCGACAAGGGAATCTTTTCCCTACAGAATTAAAATAATCCAAAATCAGAGTCAAGCCATGTAATAAATTTGCTTGTGGCATAAATTTATCACGTTGTAGTGTTTAGAAGAGAATGTAGCAACCTAAACCTTTCAGCAATGAAGTCTTTAGTACAGTAGATTTAAATAAAAAAAATGAAAATGTAATATGTATTGACAGTGTAGAAGAAATTCAACAAGAATATATTACAAAACTAGGGCTTTGGGGGCTGTCCTGCAGCGGTGGTACATGTTCCACAAACTTTCACATGGAACACTTCTAAATTTCGTAGAACACTTCTACATTACAGGATAATAGCCATCACAAATTTGAAACAAATTTCAAAAGACAATCACAAGAAAGCTAATTATACTTGTCATCTCAATTAATAATGGACAGAACAGGTAAAGATAAGTTCCTTTAGTAAAGCATTATCAATGAAATGATCTCATATAATGCATATAATAAAGCTGAAGTAAATATCACAAGATTGACAATTTACCACAGTATCGAAAGTGGAATCAAAGTCATCAATAGAAAAACATATGTTTGGATATGCAAAATAGGATTCTTCAGCCTAGAAGACATATTCAGATATATGTCAGAAGAAATACGTGTGAAGAAAGCATGACATAATACACACAAAAGTTACCTTTCTTGAGTCTAATTGGAAGTCAACATGGCTAGGTGATGCATAAACCGTCTTGACAACCTGTTTGCAATAAAAAATATTTTTTAAGCTGAAAAGGGGAGCATTGTATTCAGGAACTTGGTCTATCTTTCAAACCCCTCTGACAGAGACACAAAGTGCTTGGTCCAAGAACTTTGTAGGTTAACAAAAATACGAAAAATTTCTCAGCATGAGTTGAACCATTTTAAACATCAAAATTAATACAGCAGCAAAAAACAACATTCGGAAACAGAAATAATTGTGAAAAAAATTTCTATTCTAAGGAGCAAAATTGTGATAATGAAAATTAGATGCCATGAAAACAGTTAAAAATTCACAGGTAATGGTTCGAAATTGTTGGTAAAGCACACTGTAAAGCAATTTTCCAAACAGCATATGAGGTTTTAGAGGTGGTGCACCAAAAAAAAAATTCTTAGCAGATAGATTCAGTAACTTAAGCAAAATCTTCATTCTGGAAAAAAGCATAAACTTTTCAAAGATATTAGTAATTAAGAAAATTTTCAAAACCTTCAAAATTGGAGCTAACAGTGTATTGACGTCATTTTGATACATCTTGAGAGCCTGAATACTATAAAAGTAACATATTAATGTGCCAAAGGTAAAAACAACTATAATTGATTGACTATTTACCAAGCAAATAAATGTTAAAAACAAGATTTTCTACAATCATTCATGAAATGCATCTAATTTATGATTTTTTTAGACAAATAGCTGTATCATTCCTCCACTTATGAGCTCGAGACCAGAGGTGACTATGAACAAGTTAAAAAGAAGGCTGTTTGACTTCTTTTCTTCCCAATTAGCTTCCTACTTTTTCTATACACAAGTTATCATGGGCACAATCCTCACTCACTTTGTCTCTATCTGCTTCCCATACAAGCTGCTTTCTTCCAATCATATCCTCCCCATCACTATGAGGTTGAGTTGACATGGGAGAGGATGGGCTGTCCTTTCCTCTAATAGCCATATTTATGGAGCCTGTTTTGTGCTATTAACAGGAAAATTGATCCTAAATTTCACTTTTACTCATTTGTCATGATATAAAGTCATAATTTTGACACTACCGTCTTCAATCAGAAGCTAAAGCTGAACATTTATGAATCTTGGAAATGCTACTAAAGTCATTTTTATATCACTAACAATATAAAAACAACTTCTGTATCTCCACCAAAAACAGTAAAATCGGAGCAAGAACACAATAATTGAGCTACCGTACACAAAACAGTAGGCTACCTGCAAATTGTGACAGTCACACTATATGAAGTGTGAGCAATCAGGTTTAAGCAAAAGGAGCACCTCCAGTCCACCTCCACAGCATCATCACCAATAACCTTTTCCAACTAATTAAGCATAAAATACAAAAAGCGATTATGCATCTAGTCGACAAAATCTGTGGCATAGATTAGACAGCAACAATCACAAATGGCATCAGGTTTGTGGAGTGCTTTTTTTCAAAAAAAGTGCATTTGCATGTACATGACGTATAAATGAATTTTTTTCTAAAAGTCATCTATCAATTTAGCAGTAGCAACATACTATGCTAACATGCTTGAAAAAAACTACTTGATCTAATTGAGAACATTGGTACAGCTGTCTTAGTTGTGTCCACCAGCAAGGCAGCATTTGCCAATGATTAAAAATCCTCTCCAAGGAAAACCTAAGCTAACTAAGAAGTTTCTCATACAAAAGGTTCTTAAGCATTAGATTGACCCTAGAAAGCGTCAAGATAAAAATCCAACAGCTACATTCAACATATAACTCAACTCTACATCAGCAAATCAGATAGCTGGTTCAGAGCTTGAAAAAAAAGAGTAAATAGAAATGCTAAAAGCTTCTAAAAAAGAGTTAAAGTAAAATATAAGCTTGTCTATTACATTCTGATATACAGGAAAAATATATAAACTTCTCATTGTTCACAAAATTAAGAAATACAATCTACAAATCCATTTATTCTGAGAGAACGGTAATTTTTTTCAATTAGATGCTTACCTTTGGAGCCCGCCTACGAACAAAATAATGAGGAATTGTTCCCATATTGCCATTGAAACCATACCCATCCAAGTTCTAGACAACAGAAAATACTTTCATAGTCAATTTACAATGACAGGTAAGTGGGAACATCTTTTGCCTCTATAATTCACTAATTTTATCAATGCTATTTAAACACTGATGTTAAAACCAGTTAGACCAAAAATAGAGATTAAGGTTCCCTTAAGTGAAATCATGTGATCATTTAGATGAATCAATATGCTCATACTTCATTTTAAATGTTCTTACACATAAATTGATGCAGTTGTAAGACATCATGGCAGCATATCTTGCAATCCAAGTTACATAAATCATTCTAAAAAGTGTATTTCTCAGTCAACATTTTGACAAATATATCGCGTAGTTAATGCAGGTGGAAGATGGAAGCTCATGCACCTTGCCTCTCACAAAGAAAATAAGATCATCATCTTGGCGCTCCTTGGACTCCCTTCCACAAATGAAGTATAAATCCAACATATCTTTCCAAAACATAGAATTCGTTTCAACATCTGCAACATCTTCTATGTTTATTACAGACTTCTCTAAAAGCTTGGAGTGCTTTTTGACCATGCTCAGTAATTCGAACCTGTAAAACCGTGCTCTCGACAACAATTTCTTTGGTAGAAAAAATTAAAAAAAATTAAAAGGTCATACACAGCTCAATTTCCAAAAACTCAAATCATGTTTCTTAGTATTATGCCTTGTCAAGGGATCAAAAAAAAAGGATTGGACCATGCTCAATGCCAAGGCACATCACGGAGGTGTCCTGTATTGCTCTTTCCATTTCAAAGTTTGCGTCATAACTACCAAAGCCTACTACTACATAAAAGCCCACTAATCTACGCATTTCTTGCAAACTTAAATGATTAACAAACATGTCTATAAAACCAACAAAATTGTAGCTTTAACCACCAGCTGTTAAGTTATAATAGGTTATCCTAACCGAAATTTCAAGCAAGCAACTCAAATACACTAAACCACATTGCATCAACGTATCACCCTCGTCACAACCCACCCTGCCACTAACACTCAAAACCTCACTTCTACCAAACTTCACAACTTGAAACTAAGATCACACTACAATCCAACCATCCATTACCAACACCAATCATTCAAACATCAAACCAAAATTCAAATTACGAAAACGAGCTTGAGAAACAATAACCTAGACAGGGCCTCTCCGTCTAGAAAAGCAGAGGAATTGACAGCTCCACCGGCGTCCATACCAGGCGATCATGGTGTCGTTCGAAAGCTCTCTGTCTCAACTGTCCGAAGATCGAATCGGATGGGATGGTGGAGATCGAAGAGAGGGAGAGGCTGAGGTATTCGATGGGAGATGGTTGAGGTTGGTTGGGGTTTGGGGGAGGATCGGTTGGCGGTTGCCGTTAGCGAACGACGGGGTGGTCACGGACGGCGACGTTGGAGGGGTATAGCCGGATGTCCGTGACCGAACCGAGTGCCACGAAGCATTATATTCTATTTTATTTTATTTATTATTTTATTCTCTCCTACTAGGTTTTAGGTTTTGTACAAGTTGAACCATAATTTTAAATAATATATCCTACCACCGGATTGTACCCGATATACAACATATTATATTTTAGTGAACTATTTTATTTGGTACTCGATTTTTTAGTACGAAGTTTTCACAAAATCTAATTTTTTGTTAAAAATTTAAATATTTTAATTAGTATTTAATAAAATATTAATAATAAAATAAAATTTTAATGTTTAATGAAGTATTTTATTTATACTTTAAAATATAGTTTAATCCAGTTTGACCAACCAAATATACTCGTACCACTTAAAAATCTAATATGATCATCCATACAATATTTAAAATTATGGTTTGAACATTTTCTTTTGAGCTTTTTGCTGAATAAAGTTGGTTAGTTTTTTATATTATTAGATGGTGTGATAACCTTGATTAATTACTTGAGAGCAAAAAAGAAAAAAATAAATTATTTAAAATACCCTAGAGATAGTTTTAGCAATTTTTTTGAAAAAAAGTTGGTTTACCTAACTTTCTTATCCTCTGAGTGTGTTGAACCTAGTAACCTTTGGCCTTGCGGTTGTAGTATAATAAATGGTTTTTTAATTACATTTTGTATTATTTGGTATTTTATTAACAAATTTGTAACACCTCAAATCTAATTTACTCTCGAACTAAACTAGAATTGTTATAGTAGATCAAACCAACACTTAATTCGATTAAGTTGATCGACCCAAACTTAAACAAAAGGGCCTAAACCCTTTAGGCATCTAAAGACGAAAAATACTACAATGCACAACCTATGCATAAATAAGATGCACAACTTTGTAGGGTGCTACATGATTGTCATGACAATTAATTATACCCAAAAAATAAATTATAATAAAATTATGGAAAATTCTAAAATAAAATGGACGAATTTTCCCTAAAAGTGCAACAAAGAACTAACCCGTTTAATGATAATATATATCACAAAACAATATATAATATTTTAAGAGCACAACACGTTTATAAATAGCAAAATAAAAATTTTAAATTGGGTCTCGACCTATCTATTGATCACATCTGTCATAATTCCTAATTCACTCTTAGAAAATCCTAGTTGCTTTCTACATAATACAAAACATCACAAAATAATTTGTCATGAGTAAAATCACACAAATAATACACGTCGCGCCAGGTCTATGTGTGTAAATAACAATCACTACTCCTCCACCAAAGCTTGAATGTCCTACTCCTGATCCTCACCAACATAGATTATTAAAAACATCAGCAACGAACGTCACTAGTCCGGAAATAACTATATATCAAACTGACATATAAAAGCTAACTCTCATATAAATGAAAACAATCATATAACTTTATCTGAACACTCTAAGGGCAACTACTGAGGAGTTATCAAGCTGTAGACTAGATGACATCCCAAATTGACTAGTATAGTGCCACTCTTGACATTTTTTTAAAAGTCCCATTCTCGAAAAAACTACTATCCTAAGCTCTCTTCAGACATCTATATTTCTCCTAGCTTAGATCACAAAAGCCGAGTACTCTCATGCAGTTGCTATTAGTACTCTTTTATACCACAAATCTAAATTTGCGTTATACAAAATAGTATTCGTTTTCTCTACGCCTCTACGAGTGTGAGGGAGCTCAAGACATAGAGTTATTAGGATTCCTTGAGAATGGAACAACCCTCTCACCAATCTACTACTTACACATGCACCCTCTTACAATATGTGTAAGTTAGTTACTTCATCTCCTGGCTCATCAGAAATTTGACAAAAAATTATATTTATATGGCTGAGAAGGGAATTATTTAAATAGGTCCAAAGGCAGCTTACGGCAGATCTGACTTTATAAAAATAGCTCGAGAGATCTCATCTTCGAAGGTTCTTAATTATGAAAGAATGTTACGGTTAAATGATCTGTATTAAGGGGGTCTAATAAAATGACCACTTAACACGTCGTGTGATCTATAAAACAAAACAATGTTGGAATAGAGCGACAATCAAGAGGTGAGTCCTAATGGACTTAGTAAAAGCTTCAAGCACAGTCTCACGCCTGCCTAGACAACGAGCTTTTACATAAAACCTACACAAACAAAACTACACAATAACTCTCATGCCAACTATATGATACATGAGTGCAATGGATGCATATGATGATAATCACAACAATATCACTAAACAGGACATGGTACATAAAATGAACAATTAAGTATGGCAATTATACGCTTTATCAAAATAAGTATGGTGACTATATAACAACTATATTGATTTTAAAAAAAATGGTAAGCAAAATTACATGAAACAAGATAAATGTTGAAGAAGTAAATATCTAATGAGATAATATTATGATTACATGATGATTATAACAACCCCTCATATCCATAATTAAACTAATCACGATGTGAACCTGTACATGTATGAGAACGTGAAGAATATAACAATACCATATTATAATTATGTACAATATAATAAAATGAATTAATCATACAGAGTAATAATTTAACAATTATGTAAACAATGTAGAAATAAAATAAATGAATGAATCCTGACAATCCAACTTATAATAAGTCATTCCTCATCTAATTGTCATAAATACCATAAATAAACAAATGATTAGATACATTTATCATAGGAGATATTAATCTAGTGACAACTCAATGATTACAATTCATCCAACCCTTGTCTATAATAATGATAACAAATGAAGACCAAGGATAAAATGAATTAAATCCTATTTAATATCACTAATATTAATAAATTCATTTTGTAGGATATTTAGGGTTTTTAAGTTAAGAGTTCAAATATTAACCTTTTATTTAAAGCTCAAAGCAATTACTTCTATCAACTCATTAACAAATGAATAACCCATATTATTCCGTACATGCAACTACATTCAATAAATTTTGTTTTAACAAAATTTCTGTGCGAGTATGTGATGAAAAGTTATGAGCATCCTAACAAGGAAAAATGAAAGGGGAAATGTAGCACCTCACAACTACCCTCAGAGGAGATGATGACGGCTACCGGTGGTTTCCAATGGTTGTTGAGGAGAGTTGATGGTGCCGGCTATTGTGCGGTAAGGGGACAAGAGCAGGGCCAGGGCTGGTTGAGCAAGGGGGGTGGGGTAGGAGGTCTGGCCAGGGCAACTAGCCAGCGATGGTGACATGCAGCCGGTGGCGACCAAGGATAGGCAAAAGGTGGGTGCCAGTGAATAGGGGAAAGGGAAGGAGACGAGAGGGGAAGGGAAGGGGAGGAAGAGGTTGGTCGGAGGTGGGAACTAGCTGGCGGCAACCAAGGATGGCTAAGGGTCGGCTAGGCTATGACAGTCGTGCAGGGGGTGGGGGGAATGGGAGGAAGAAGAAGAGAGGAGGGTGGTCGGACGACGTCCCTGGCCAGAGGTGGTGCTACCAGCGGCGACGTGTTGCCGGCGGTGGTAGGGTCGTGGAGGAGGGGGGCAGTCGGTTAGGTGAATGGAAGAGGATTGGTTGACGGGTTTAAGTAGCTAGGATTGGATCAGACCAACTAGGTGTAAAATAGGTTTTAACAACTTCTAAAAACTATTTAGGGGCTGTCAAGGCGTGTCAAATATGTTATAGACGCAAGTCAAAGTAAAAATGGAAAATAAAATAAACTTAACATCTACCAAATAACATGTTCTAAAAACTACCAACTTAACTAAAAATCCTAACCAATAACTCTTAATATAATTAACGAATTAAATCTAATTCTATGATCCACTGAGAAAATAAAATAAACATAATATACTTTCGTATATACTAATAATTCAGTCTCCTGACACTATTATCATATACTCAGGTTATAATACTTTTACACGGTTAGCCTTGACCTTACACATGTGTTCGGAAAACTAAATTGATCTGGACTAACGGTCAAACTAACCGGCTGACGGTTATAAAACCTTGACTCGGGTTGTAAGTTTTACAAAATTATTTGAAGTTTTTCAAGTCAATAAAAAGTGTTGAATAGAGGTAAGCCAACAAAAGTTAAAAGCCAATGTGATTAAATTTATTGTCTTGATTGTCATTTTAATTGACATAGTAAAATTGGAAAATGCTTAACCTTCTACTGTGGTAGCATTAAATAGACTCACTTCAACCTTATCAAATAATTAATTTAGTGATAATAATTCCATTTAGTACCTGCATTGGTGCCCAAATAGACCCGATTAATCTTACTCGTCCAAATTCATTAAGTAGGTAATTCTTTTGTGAAAAAAATTAAGTTATTTATTTTTACGATAAATTTCTCTAAAAAATTATTGGAATAATTTTGTCCCTAAATTTGCAGGGTGTTTGGTTGTGTTAGTTTAGTTCACTATTTTAACAAAACAAATAATACTAATGTTTGAGGCAAGATTTAGAGTTTGAAATCCCGTCACCGATTTTTTGATCATTTGGTGGATTTTAGTTTTGCCTGTGATTGATATGATTTGAGGTTGGGTCCAATTTATGATTTTGTTGGTTAATTTTATTTTTGGTGTTTTCTTTTATAAAAAATCTGATTATATGTTGATTGTTTCCGATTATTGGATAATTGGATTATATGGTTGGTAGACTTTTGTTTTGCATGCGATTGATTGTGGTAGGTTAGGGTCCGAGCGTTGACTTTGTTGGTTAATTTGTTTTTTGTTTTAATCCGATAATATGTTGATTGTTGCTGTCGCCGGCCAAGCCCCTCGGCACGACGACACCGTCACTGTCCTCCTATCTCTCCATCTACTCCAAAGCGCCGCCGTTGCCCATTTACATGGAGGATTTGTGGTGCTTGTTGAAGCATAGGTTTTTGCTTACTGGAGAAGTAGAATAGTTGGTAGTTGTTTTGTGGGAATTTGTGAAATCAAAGTATGAATTGTCTTTGGTCTTAAGTAAATTTTTGAAGTTAAGTTGTCACGGGAATGAGCTGAATTTGGAACTTGCATTGCATCATCTACAAGTTTTCCTCAGTATTGCGTGTTCTGTTTACCTATTTGATGTGTATCCTACAATTGCTTGGATTGCATTGTATCATTTTCTCCACCAGTGTGTGTCCTTTCTACTTACAATTAAAGTTGACAAGCTTCAATGATGTTAGTGTGAAAGAAACTTGTGTGTGAACCAACACTAATCCTTTTGTTTTAATTATAAGGAACGTTGTGTCTATCTATGAGCTAATGGGTAGAAAAGGGTAGAGATTAAAATTGAATTGGCGAGTCTTGACATACCGGACATTGCCCGTGTGTTCAGAGAGGGTTCATAGGTAGAGAAATCTTAAAGTCAGAATTGTGACAGAAGAAACGTATTTTATGAGCTATAATATGTGGCTCAAGAGTGGGATGGAATTGGTGGAAAAAAGTGTTGTTGGGAGTGATTCAGAGACGAAGGATAAGCCTAAGGTATTGTTTCCAATGATTTTTTTTTTAACTTTTGGCTGCCATTTTAACTTTTCCTGCATTTTTGCAGGATTTATTTGATCCACTTGAAGAAAAATTTTGGGATCAATGGAAAGTGTCTGCTCTATAATCCCAGAAGGCCTGAAAACTGTTGAAATTTGTGGGTATTTTAATGCAAGCATCTCACCCAAAAAGCTCTTTGAAGATGCAGCCAAGGAAAGATTTTTAGAATTTATCTGGTGTGAAATCAGATTGGTGGGAATTTTGCTAGATGAATTGCAGAACTTGGATAGGCTTGTTATTAGAGTTCATTATGGAGGGAGGCTAAGTGAAGACTCACTTATGGGTAGAAAATTACTCTTGTTTCCAAGAGCTGCAGAAAAGATTGTTCTTTGTGATATCATATATCTTCTACTCTCAAGCATTTAGGCTCGAATACTATTTGGTCCTTCAAACTGACAAAACTATCCTTATTTTGTTGTCAAAGTAGCTTAATCAAATTACAGTTATATTTTGTCAATCTTTACAACGTGTATAGGTAAAACTCGAATAAGGTATGCAAATTAAGGTATACAGATTGTATGTTTTGTTGGTTTCTACAGGCCGATTCATAAACAATTACATTCTATCATTTTTAGTTTTTGTTAAAAAAAATCATATCACAATTTATAATACTAACGAAAATTTTTTTGCTAATCTTGCCAAACATAATTTTGTACTTTCTAACAAAATTTATATTTTTAATAAAAAAAATGCAATAAAATTTGTCAAAATTTCTATAGAATATTTTTTAGTACAACCAAACAGGGTGTTAAGGATAAAAATCAACTCAAATTTGAGTAAGTAAAACTCGATTAGACCTTTTAAGCTATATATGCCATATATATCAAAGGTGAAGATGTATATTATTCAAACTTCAAAGTAGCTCATAGAGCGCCAAATAATTAGTATTATAAAAATGAAATTGTTTTTTTTACAATAAATTTCTCTAAAAATCATTGGCAAATGCATAACACACACGAGGCAAATACCAATGCTCAACTCTAAGTTTAAATATAAAATTCAATTTGAATTTAAGCCAAGTAAAAGCTGGTTACACTTATACATTCACAAGAAGAGAACTCACATCCCTATGTTAATAGCATGGTTGTATGAATCGGAATCGGAATTGGAATCGGTTTTTCAGGGAGTCGGAATCGGAATTGGAATCGGAATCGGTCTGAATCGACTAGGAATCGGTTCAGTTGAATTGGTCCAAATTAATTTAATCGATCATATATAATAATTTGA
>JAURVB010011864.1:0-20154 GCA_033002965.1 Piper betle | reverse complement strand
AAGCATTGTCTCTTTCACCTTGTCAATGTCCATATGTGAGCTAATGGCAGCTCCGGCAGAGCTCCCAAAACCAGTAACCACATTGAGAACTCCATCTGGTATCCCTGCCTGTCAAGTGTTTGGCAACACATATCAAACAGCAGAATTATCGTAATAGAACAGAGTATGTGATTGGTATTCGGTATGGTTCAAAATATATTCTTTGATCAAGTGTAGCTCACCAATTTGGCAAGATGGGCGTAGAAGAGGGCGGAGAGGGGGTCTGCTCCGCGGGCTTGATGACCATGGTGCAGCCTGCGGCGAGGGCGGGGCTGACCTTTATGAAGAACAAGACGGAGGGGACGTTCCATGGTATAATGTGGCCGACCACCCCAATGGGCTCCTTCAATGTGTAAGCCATCATCGGCCGTGCCATCTTCAACGTCTTGCCGTGGATCTTGTCGGCGGCGCCGGCGTAGTAGCGGAGGGTTTTGGCCGCAGAGGGGACGTCAAAAGCCTTGCCCCGCTGGAAGAGCTTGCCGGCGTCCATGCTGTCTAGAGCAGCCAGCTCCTCAACGTGCTCTTCTATTAGCTCCGCTAATTTCATCATAATACGACCTCTTTCCTATACAGAACTGCATATAATTATTAAATTTATCGTAATACGATCTTAAACTAGAATTCATGCGAATATGAATAACAATCTTTTGATGGTCGGATGTTGCTTCTTCATCCCCTTTTGTTCAATTTTCACCGCAACATCTTGGTAGGACTTACATAGCCAGACATCCGAGGCCATTTCCCATGATCAAATGCTTCTCTTGCTGCTCTAACAGCCAGATCCACATCTTCTTTGTCTCCCTCTGCAACTCGTGCTATCACCTCTCCATTTCTTGGGTCAATCGTTTCAAATGTCTTCCCTACAAATTAACGTGAAAAAGTAGATCATATGCATGCAAACAAGCACAAAGGAAGAGCAGGGTAGATGAAAGAAAGTAAAAAAAAAAACCTGAAACAGAGTCCACAAATTGGCCATTGATGAAGAGCTTTGTGAACTTAATTTCCGGCAACTGGAAATGTTCATTCGCGGATCCGTTGTTGAGAGCAGCCATGGACAGTGATGAACTTTGATAGTTGAGAAGGATTGAGATCAGAAGGGAGTGTGTTTAATCTCACAAGCTCATAAAGACTATGATTAAATATTAACAAAACAAGCTTGTGTTAATATGTGTAATTGTATCAATGATATGTAGCCCATTGTCACACTCGGAATACTAAAGAAATCTCGGAATATTAATAGAGGTGGCTATTAGTTGTTCCATGGAGATTGAAGGGTCTCAAAGCTTCTCTATAAATTGAGCTTCATTTGCCTCATTCTAAGGAAGGCAAGATAAGCAGAAGAAAAGACAAGAAAAAGAGAGATAGAGAGAGATATAGAGATAAAAGAAGAGGAAAAAATATTCATGAGTTTATCTTATACGGAGTATTGAGAGAGTGAAATCTTGTAATCTCAATAGTATAGGGTGTGTGAGTAATCTTCTTGTACATCTATATATATATATTTGATGACTGTAATCTTTGGTTGAAGTAGTGAATTGTTCGTTGTTGCCCGTGGTTTTTGACTCTCGATTTAAGGAGGTTTTCCATGTTAAATCTCTACTCTTTTGTGGTTTTATTTTATCTTATTTCTCAGGTCTTATTTTTCGATTACTTTTGTTCGCTGTGGTTGATCTCCAATTTTAGGGATTTTTATCAATAATTGGCGCCATTTGAGGGAATTTTGGGTCTCATTCAATCAGATCTTGATTTGAGTGGGAGTCATGGCGGACAGTTCCAAGACCGGGAAAATTGAGAAATTTAATGGAACAAATTATCAATGGTGGAGGATGCAGATTGAGGATAATCTATACGAGAAGCAACTACATCAACCGCTTGTAGGTACCAAGCCAGAAGCGATGTCAGTCGAGGAGTGGGCCTTATTGGATAGGCGAGCCTTAGCCATCGTCTGATTGTGTTTAGCACAGTTGGTGGCATTTAATGTCTCCAAACAGACGACTGTCAAAGGGTTGATGGAGGCATTAGCTAGTGTTTATGAGAAGTCATCAGCCTCTAACAGGTTATTTTTGTTGAAGAAGATTGTCTCTTTAAAGATGCCCGAAGGTAAATCTATTGCTAATCATTTAAATGATTTCAATAAAATTTGGGCACAACTTGAATTCGTGGAGTTGACTTTTAGTGAAGATATTAAATCTTTAATGTTCATGTGTTCTTTGCCGGAGAGTTGGGATACGGTAATTACATCTATAAGTAATGCATCAAAAGAAAAACTAAAGTTTGATGAAGTGTTAGGTGCAATCTTGAATTAGGAGATGATGAAGAGAAGCATGGTAGATAGCACACCGTCCATCTCGGGCACAGCTTTGTCGGTGGACAAAAGCAAGGGCAAAGAAAGAGGAAGAAGTCAAAGTAGAGGTCCTAAGAACCGAGGGCACTCTAAATCCAAAGGAAAATTCAAGGGTAAGCTTACTTGTTAGTTTTGTGACAAGGAAGGACATTTAAAGAAGGATTGTCCCGAGCGAGTCAAGAATGTAGCTAATGTTGTTGATGGTCATGAAGAGAAATTTTGTTTATTTGCTCATGTTGATTACAACATAGATACATGGTATATTGATTCAGGTGCTTCATTTTATTGTACTTCTCACAAAGAATGGTTTTGTGATTTTGTCAAGAGTGATTGTGGATATCTAACAATTGGCAATGGTTAGAAGTGCAGAATTGAAGGTAAAGGAGTAATTCATTTGAAGATGCATGATGAAGGTAAACTTATTCTCAAGGAGGTCAGGTATATACCTGAATTAAAGAAAAATCTTATATCTGTAACAAGCTGGACCAAGAGGGCAATAGGATCAGAAGGTCAACAAAGGACATTGGTGGTGATCAAGGGAAAGGCGGTGAGCACACTTTACCCATTGTCTACCAAGGTAGATCAGTTTGTTTCTTTGGCAGCTGAGAAGAATAACATAACAACGTTATGGCATAGAAGGCTTGGTCACTTGAGCGAGAGGGGGATGGGGATCTTACATTCCAAGAAGGTTTTGACAGGTATAATTAATTCTAACTTTGGCTTTTGTGAAGACTATGTTTTAGGTAAACAGAAACGAGTCAGCTTTACAAAGGATGGGCGAGAGATGAAATCCAAAAGGTTGGAGTTGGTTCATACAGATGTTTGGGGACCAGCTCATGATATATCTTTTGGAGGTAATCTCTATTTTGTTACCTTCATTGATGATTTTAGTAGGAAGACGTGGATCTACACTATTAAGAAAAATCAGATGTCTTAACATTTTCAAGATGCGGAAAGCCCGAGTTGAGAATGAAACAAGTTTAAGACTGAAATGTCTTCTGTCGGATAATGGTGGTGAATATTGCAATAAGGTGTTTGACTCCTATTGTGAACAACGGGGAATTAGAAAGATCAAGACAGTGCCAAGGACACCACAACAAAATGGGGTGGCGGAGAGAATGAATAAGACCATCCTAGAGCGAGCGAGAAGCATGAGGGTTCATGCTAGACTCCCTTCGCATCTTTGGGGTGCCACAGTGGATACAGCTGTCTATCTAATAAACCAAAGTCCATCAAGCGCCTTAGATGGAAAAATACAGGAAGAGGTATGGTCTAGTAAGAAAGTTGACTACTCTTTTCTTAAAGTCTTTGGTTGTATTGCATATGCACATGTTGATAGGGAATCAAGAAAGAAGCTTGATACAAAGTCCCGCAAATGTGTATTTCTTGGATATGGAGGTGATGAGTATGGTTACCGGATGTAGGATTTCGAGAACAACAAGGTGTTTCGAAGTCGGGATGTTGTATTCAATGAAGAGTATATGAGTAATCTTCTTGTACATCTCTATATATATTTAATGACTGTAATCTTTAGTTGAAGTAGTGAATTGTTCGTTGTTGCCCGTGGTTTTTTACTCTCGATTGAAGGAGGGTTTTTTACATTAAATTTCTGCTCTTTTGTGGTTTTGTTTTATCTAATTTCTCAAGTTTTATTTTCCAATTACTTTTCTTCGCTGTGGTTGATCTCCAATTTTTGATATTTTTCTCAACAGCTTGATCATAATCTCATGTTGTTTTTTAATTAGAAAAATATCGATGCCATCGCCAAACGCAAGGGACAAAGTGCCACAGTGCAAGCAGCAACTGTGTTTGGCTTTTATTTCTTTATACGTCAGACATTTAGAAGACACAATAAACATACCTTCCCTTTTGCATTCAAACACTTACAGTACAATACAAGATTACTTGGGAAAGGAATACACTTAGAACACACATAATGCACAAATTAGCTAAAGCCATGGAGTCTCAACAAGAGGAGTGACAACAGACTTGGTCTGCAGATATTTTTCAAGTGATTCAAGGCCATTGTCTTTGCCAAATCCACTCATCTTGAATCCACCAAATGGGCAGTCATCATCAAAAGCAAAATAACAGTTGATCCAAATTGATCCAGCTCTTATAGATCTTGATACCCTGTTGGCCACATTTATGTCCTTGGTCACTATTCCTGCTGCTAGGCCATACCTTGTGTTGTTTGCCTTCTCAATTGCCTCCTCAATGGTTCTGCATTGCAGAATTGAGGATTAGTTAGTACCACACAAAAGTATACATATCTAATGATTCACTACAAGAGAAACAACCTCATCACATAAAATTTTTTTACATCGATAACGGGTTTTTAGTGGGTGAAGCTCGGTGATTCCAAAAGGTAAATGATGTTTCATAGTGATGAAATTGATAATCTTAGTGACTGTAGTATTTATAAGAAGTTACAAGTAGTCTTTTCTTATTTTTTGGTAGAAATAACCACGATTTTGAGATTATCAGTCACCATCTCAGGAAACATCATTAGCTTTACAAAATTGATATTGTTGATGAAGATCTTACTTGAATTTGACGAGAGACATTACGGGTCCAAAAATCTCTTCTCTTGCTATCAACATGTCTTCCTGCAAGTCATCATAGAACTTTACATGACGTGCCTTCCAGGTGATCAATTTAGTGTTTGAGAATGAAAATTGAGAGGGATTTTTTACCCTAACATCAGTGAAAATGGTGGGTTCAATGTAATAGCCTTTGCCACCCACAGTTTTGCCACCAGTCAACAATGTTGCCCCCTCTCTCTTGCCATGCTCAATGTAGGATAACACCTTCTCATACTGGGTTTTGTCAACCTTGACATTTTTAAGAGTGAAGAGCAAGTTCACAAAGCAAAAGTTGCATCATCAGTTCATACTATTTGTAAGATAACATTTTCAAAGGATTGAATGTTCTAAGAATGAAAGAAATCTAACCTGTGGTCCTTGTTGAACAGATGGATCAAATGGATCCCCAACCTTCCAGCTCTTAGCTTTCTCTGCAGATTTCTTCACAAACTCATCATATATCCCTTCCTGTACATATGCACGAGAGCCGGCACAGCAAATTTCTCCCTAGCAATTCATCAGCATTTGATACGAAAAGTTAGCCTATTTCAACTCATGATATATATATATCCTGACTTCTGAAAATAGTGTTGTAACACGAGATGAAGATCACCTTGTTGAAGAAGATGGCCAAGCTAGCAAGCTCGACGGCGACATTGATATCAGCATCATCGAAGATAATTAGCGGCGACTTGCCACCCAATTCGAGAGAGACCGACTTCAAATTGCTGGTGGCTGCTGCCTGCATGATCAACCGTCCTACTTCCGTTGATCCAGTGAAGCTGACCTGAAACCAATCATGTTTGAGTCATTTGTTATTCTTTCATTAAAAGTTGAACGCATTTGTTAAAAATTATTCTCTTATTATATACGGAAAATGGATAGAAGATAGATGTTAATGGTAAAGGCTTGGCCTAATTAGTATAAATGAACTTAATTATTTCTTTAAAAATTATTAATTCAATTAAAAATCTTAAATATATTCTTATTAATATATTAAATCTTACCCTGATTGATAAGTACATGATGTGAGACTATCTTAATTTTTAGAGAGATATTATATTAATGCCATTAAATTAGACTTAAGTAGAAGTAGAAGCATTGGCTCTTTCACCTTGTCAATGTCCATGTGTGAGCTAATGGCAGCTCCAGCAGAGGTCCCAAAACCAGTAACCACATTGAGAACTCCATCTGGTATCCCGGCCTGTCAAATGTTTGGTAACACACATATTAAACCGTATACAATTATCATAATACAACAGGGTATGTGATTGGTATTTGGTATGGTCTAAAAAATGTGACCTCTATTATTTTTTGATTAAGTGTTACTCACCAGCTTGGCAAGATGGGCGTAGAAGAGGGCGGAGAGGGGGTCTGCTCCGCGGGCTTGATGACCATGGTGCAGCCTGCGGCGAGGGCGGGGCTGACCTTTATGAAGAACATGGTGGTGGGGAAGTTCCATGGTATAATGTGGCCGACCACCCCAATGGGCTCCTTCAATGTGTAAGCCATCATCGGCCGTGCCATCTTCAACGTCTCGCCGTGGATCTTGTCGGCGGCGCCGGCGTAGTAGCGGAGGGTTTTGGCCGCAGAGGGGACGTCAAAAGCCTTGCCCCACTGGAAGAGCTTGCCGGCGTCCATGCTGTCTAGAGCAGCCAGCTCCTCAACATGCTCTTCTATTAGCTCCGCTAATTTCATCATAATACGACCTCTTTCCTATAAATTTATCGTAATACGATCTCAAACTAGAATTCATGCGAATATAAATAACAATATTCTGATGGTCGGATGTCGTCTCTTCGTTCCGTTTTGTTCAATTTTCACCGCAACATCTACTTGAATGTTTGTTTAGATGAGAGTAGGTAGGACATACATAGCCAGACATCCGAGGCCATCTTCCATGATCAAATGCTTCTCTTGCTGCTCTAACAGCCAGATCCACATCTTCTTTGTCTCCCTCTGCAACTCGTGCTATCACCTCTCCATTTCTTGGGTCTATCGTTTCAAATGTCTTCCCTACAAATTAACGTGACAAAGTAGATCATAAGCATGTAAACAAGCACAAAGGAAGAAGCAGGGTAGATGAAAGAAAGTAAAAAAAACCTGACACAGAGTCCACAAATTGGCCATTGATGAAGAGCTTAGTGAACTTAATTTCTGGCAACTTGACATGCTCATTCGCCCTTCCATCGTTCAGAGCAGCCATGGGTGGTGATGAGCTTTGATAGTTCGGAAAGACGGTGATCAGAAGGGAGCCATGTTTGATCTTCTTTGATCCTATTTCCCTCTCTTTTGTGTATATTTAATACAAGATAATCACAAGCTCATAGCCTCTTAGACTCTGATTACAAATTAAGTAAACAAACTTATCACAATCTCATATCTCTGATTTTTGATGAGGAGAACATCGATGTCAAGTGTCAACGCCAAACATTGAGGACGTGCCGCGGTGCAAGTATGAATATTTATGTGAATAATGACTACAAGTTAAGGGTATGAATATATATATGCTGAATAATGACAGATTATTTTAACAGGAAGATAAAAACTTGTTTGACTTTGATCTGCTTGTTAAAAATCATAGATCACTAAAATTCTAATACAAATGTATATCTCATAATCATTGATTAGTGTCCCAGAGTTATTCGATGCTTAGTTTGATAACATTTTAAATAACAATTGGGTTTGAGGAGGCGTTCAAGCAAATATCAATGGGATAAACAAAGTGTTTGACTCCAATATTCCATTGACAAACTCAAGATCATCTTTGATTGCAAATAACATGACTCATATTGGTATATATTATTGTCCAAATTGTCAACGCAATTGAAGCATAATTTAGCAAGGGTGATTGCTATTTCTCACCATAATTTTACTCTTAGTTTACACAACAAAAAATAGCCAATTGAGCACACAGAGATGTTATTGTACATTAATGTATGGTAATGTTTTTTCTGGGCACTTGACCAACTCTAACATTCAACCTTCTCAACCAAACCGAGTGTAGAATCATGTGGAAGAGATCATATCTCTTTGCAGGTCTGTTAAACACAAAATGCCTCTGCACTTGCTTAACCCTCCTTTGCATCCTCAAATACTGCCTTGTGCTAATCCCATTTAGGATGTTCTTGAGGTTGGGAATGTCCCTCACTTGCACAGAAACCGAGAAGGATTTCCAGTTCAAGACTTCACTGAAAGGGAGAACGTAGTGTTCTGATATAATCACCGGAACACACTCTGCATAAATAGCCTCCACAATCCTTGGGCTGGCGACTTCATACCCACTTGGGCAGAGGCAAAACCTGCTCTTCTTCATCATGCCTTTGTATGATATGTGCTGTGGAAGGTACTCGTAGACTTGCAGGTCTTGGTCTTTGTTCTTCCATTGCTTAAGGAGGACCCGCCGGATATGCCCGTGGCACCCTCCAGCGAAGAACCCCAAGATCGAGCGGCGTGAAGGCGATGGCCCGCCAGTTAGACCCGTGATTTCACCGGTGACTAGATTGATTTCCGGAAGGGATGCATCTTTTGTCGGATTGAATCCTTCGGAAGTGTTGGCATTACACAAGACTCGGACCGAGTTTTTGTACAAGTAGGGAATGGCTCGAGTTGTATCAGGCCCCTGCACACGTTGTAGGCATTTCTTGTAACAAATTAACTTAGTATCACAGCATTGCTAAAATGTATTTAGCTTCACAAATTTCATATTGAAGTTCTTTCGGTGCAACATCAATTTTATACCGCACGTAGTATTTTAGTAAACCCGAATCATCATCAAATGGAACTAGTTCATATGTTACCCAGTAAACGTCTGATGCTTAGTCTTACCCAATCGTGGCACGACAGCATGAAATGATCAGCACCGAGGCTTCTGTTCCAATAGGTATACTTGCGAGCGATGGTGCCGATGTAATCGATGGCTGCCCTTTTGACCGCCGATGTGTCAAAGCTCTTGTCAATGTAGAGGTGTCTAAGCATCTTGGCCACACTGAAAGGTAGGAAGAACATGTGGGCTGTTTCGTGGTCGATTGTCCGAAATCGAGTTCCCAGTTCCATGTCATGAATGAATCGGCCCTCGGTTGAGTAGATGCTCTTACATGGTCCATCATGGAACAAGGGTGGTTCTCCCTCAGGATAAACAAATATCTTGAACACTTTCTCCATCTCTAAGTAACTCCTGATCAATCAAAATTTCAGCCACTCAGTCAGAGCTCTGGGAGTGGAAAGCTTTAGGAATGAGGTTAAGACCTTCACCAATCTCTACAAAGATTAATACCTAGGATCGAGAGAGTTAGACTATGAAAAATTGGGCTTTGGTAGAAATTAACATTAAGTTCAAGGAGAGCTTCCTCCCTCGGGTTCTAATCAAAGTTTACATCTTTTTACTAATAAAATCATAGTGGTGATCCCAATTTCGCAATTTTTCATGCCCCTCAACCAAATCTTAAAATGTCTAATCTGAATCTCAACACATGAATAATTGAGATAACACCACCCCATGTTGGACCGTCCTCTCAATGTACTAAAAGAAGTGGCTAGAAGAACTAGAAGCGCATAAAAAACTTATCTACAAATGGTTTAGAATAGAAGTTATCTACATGTAGAACACGTACACTAAACAAGACGACAATTTCAGACCTCAAATATATGATCAATTACATGATGACCATTAAAAATAACTATCGTATATGACATTGAATTAGCAACTATGTGCTGTCAACAGTTCCATATTTGCAGAAATTTTCATAGATAAAAAAGCTGGCCATAGAAGGATCAAAATGAACACCAATTACTGAAACAGAATCAGAGAAGACAACAGAATTGGAGAAACAAAAATGGAAGAAGTGAACTAAAAAACCTGTGGAAAGCATGGGAATTACGGTAGATGGGGCCTTTGGGAACATAATCTTGATCGTACAGTGGAGATGTTCGGTTGCAGCTGCGGGTGGCTTCTCTAATGGCAGCTCTAGCTCTTGCCAACCCTGCTTCAACCTTCTCAAGCTTTCTCTGTTCTTCCCTCTCAATTTTTGATCCATCATTGGCTATTACTTCATCTTCCTGATCTTTACTACCAACATATGTGATGTTTTGCATGGGTACATAATTGGTATCCGAGAATTGAGCAGTTGTATTGGTCACCGAGCTTTGCTTGAAGAGCTTATCCTCATCAAGAGCATACTCAAACCTCAATCTGTCTTCCTGAAAATTCAAAACGAAAGAATGCACAAAAAACCCATTTAGAAAAAAGTCTTCCTTTGAACAAAATTAATCACTATTTGAAAGTTGAAAAAAGATTACTTGCTGTGGGAGTAATACTGAAGCGGCTGTATGCATGGGAAGAGAAGAAGAGTGGTTGGAGATGGTTGAAACAGAGGGAGCTTGCTCGTGGCTCTGCCCCACTGTACCATGCAGCTCAAACTGAGATGAAGAAGCTCCACGGCCACTCACAACCCCGGTTATGATCACTGGGATTAAAACCAGAGGGACCATGATCATCACAACTCTAAAAATCCAAGAAGGTGGTGAAGAAGAAGAAGAAGACACGAATTGTTGTTTAAGAGATTTGGTCATTGTGCCAATATCAAGTTGGTGCTGCTCAAGCTATTGGTAGACATTATAAGAAGTTGAGAGGGGGAAGATATGAGAACAAATATCGGTGGTGTTGGGTTGTACCTCATCTGTAAATATACGACATGATAATCTTGTTTTTTACGCAAAATTTAAGATTTTTTTGAAAATGTACGTTTCGCATTGTTAGAGAGAATAAAATTAATTACCGATACTTTTTTTTGTAGGGCGTGGAGAAAAAAGGCGACGAAGAGAGAAGAGAAAAATTGTATAAATTTATAAAAATTATAATAAATTAGTATTGAGGACCGTGGATATTTTTTAGCCGTTAGTGTTATGATTTTTCTTCAAATTTGAGATTTTCAAATAAAATTATCTTTGTCAATAGTGAAAGTATTTTTTTGCCTATTTTGTACAAGTATTCTATTTGTACTTTTTATCCTTTATATGTTGGGATGAGAATTTAGATATTTAGTTAATCCCGACAAGAGGGATGCAACGGATATCAAATTGTCAAAAGACTGTTTAGAAATCTTGCAGTTAATTAGAAGAAAGTAGCAGATAAATCAAAGAGATGATGAGGGTGGGGCCGGTGGCCATCTCAAATGTGTCCAAGCGTATGCATGTCCTCGGTCACGTGTTGTTTGTGAACACTTTTTTCCATGCAAAAATCGATCCCATGATACATTTTTTTTGTTCAAAGCTTGATATATTTGTGTAAACACACAGCAATTTTAATCATCTAAAACATCATTGTATTTCAAGAAAACATGAATTAGTTTGCAATGGGCAGATCTCAAATTATTTCCCCCTTGGTGGGAGGGGACTTCAAATTTGTTTTTGAAGAAACACATTGATGGTAAATTTTGGTTTGTTTTGATCTTTGCTTTATAATCACTCCGTCACTGCACATTAAAAATTAGAAACTGCTGGTGAACATATATAGGTGCTAATTGGGGAACACAAACAGGTGTCAATCTAATTAACCAATGCTTGTATGATAAAAGAAATCAACACAAACTCCCCTTGTTTTGCTGGGTTTTTGCTAGTGGGTTTGATCTGGGTTTGTTATTAATTTTGCTAATAGGGATGTATCTTGGTAGTCTAGGTTGTAAATGTGTGTTGCATTATTTACAACTTAAGTCGAATTTATTGTTATTACAGAAGATTGAAAGGAAATGTTATGGTCGAAAATATTTATAAATGAAATTGGTGTTAAACATGAGAGATATATTATGTAATGTCACGGTAGATAGGGTTGCTAATTGAGCGAGCCAGCTCGTGAGCATTTAGCGTTCGGCTCAACTTGACTCGACTCGAAACTCGACATTTAAATGCTTGACTCGAACTCGACTCGAACTCAAATCTTACCAGCCGAGCTTGAGCAAGGTCGTGTTCGACTCGACTCGACTGGGTTATAACTCGAAATCGACTTGAACTCGACTCGATAAAATAATATAATAATATAGTTTTTATATTATATTATATATATGCAATATAATAACAAAGAAGCAAGATAGTTGAGATGGTAAGAACTTCAAGGTTGTGGGTTCAAACCACATTGGCCTCATTTTTTTAAGTGAAGTACATTTGACTTTTAATCGAGCTGGTTTCGAGCTGGCGAATGAGCTCATAAAAATTAAGCAGTTTAAGTATATTCGAGCTCGAGTTGAGCTCGAACATATAAAAGATATTCGAGTCGAACTCGAGCATGTATGTCTAAAACTCGTTCTATCTCGAGTCGAGTTCGAACGAGTTTCGAACCATTTGAGCCGAGCTCGAACACATGTTGAGTTCGGCTCGGCTCGCTCGCTCAATTAGCACCCCTAATGGTAGATTGCAATTCACCAATGTAAGAATTCAAGTTTTCATTAAAAGAGCGAATACATTGATGTTGAGATATCATTAGGTAGAGTGAAGAGATGTGTCGGAAAGTAAATCTCTTTAGCTAATAAAATTTTATACTAAAATGAATATTTCAAATATGATGACTAAAATTTTATACTAAAATGAATATTTCAAATATGATGACTAAAATTATGTCAAAGGAGAAACATGTTTACTACACGAAAGGAACACATAGATGGAGCTTCTCCTGCTAGGTGGAAGTATTTCATGCAGTAGGATAGGGGAGGTTTGTTGGGTTGTCCCTCCTCTATAACTACATGAAACAGTAACCCTATTTTGGGCAAAATCCAAGATTTTTTAGAAAATGTATTTTGCATTGTGAGAGAGATAAAAAACAACGATCAATGTTTTTTTTGGAGGGCGTGGAGAAAAAGGGCGACAAAGAGAGAAGAGAAAAATTGTGTGGATTGAAGAAATATAAATATTTTCTTAAGATTCGCTTGCAATTGTCAATGGTAACTTCGCTGAGTTCTTAATACGTTATTCTCTATTTTCTTCATTTATGGTTAATACAAATTGCGTAAAATTACAATAAATTGGCATTGGCGAGTTTGTTCTCTTGTGGATAATTTCTATATCAATTGTGATTTAATAAATCTGATCTGGCCATCTGTCTTGTGGTTTTTCTTCAAATTTGGGGTTTTCATGTATAATTATTTTTGTCCATTTTGGAAAGTATTTCTTTTTGCCTGTATCTATAAATTTGATTTGGCCCTCTAGTAAGTGTGTTTGTGATTTATCTTTTAATAAGATGGTTGATGAGAAGTATGTTAAGATGATATCTCTTAAGGGGCCGAGTCACTGACACTATTGGAAGGGGAAAATAACTGATCATTTATATTCTAGGGATTTGTATGAACCTATCACTTGTTAGAACCCGGCAGAGGTGAGCGATAAAGACTGGAATAAGTTGGATAGGAAGACTATGACCTATTTGAGACAATGAGTAGATGAAGTTGTGTATCATCATGTTTCTGAATTGACATCTTCAAAAGCTATATACAATAAACTCACAAAAGTTTATGAGAGGAATATTGCTGGCAATAAGACCCTTTAGATGAGGAATATCATGCTATCCTGCTCCTCAACACATTGCTAGAGAACTGGGAAACATTGGTGATCTCTTTGAGCAATGCTGCTCCGAATGGTAAACTCACAATGGACATGGTAACAAGCAGTTTACTGAATGAGGAGGTGAGAAGAAAATCTCTTCCAACTTCAGGGTCTCATGCATTAGTGTCAAAAGAGGCAAGAGGTATATCAAGAAGTAGGGACACAAACAAAAGTGACAAGAGTCGAGGAAGGTCTAAATTCAAGAAGCATTTGAAGTGTTATTATTGTGACAAGACAGTTCATATCAAAAATGATTGTTGGAAGTTCAAGAAAGAATTGGAAAATAATGATAATAAGGATTAAGGAGAAACCAATACTAATGTTGTACATGATGACTTAGTGATTATTTTTTATGGTGGGAATGATTGTTTGACGGCTGATTGTGATGCTAGTTGGGTAGTTGACTCGAGAGCATCATTCTATGGAACTCCAAGTAGAAATTATTTTACTACCTATGAGCCTTAAAATTTGGGTATAGTGAAGATGGAAAATGGTGATACTTCCAAAATTGTGGGACTTGGAGATGTGCACATAGTAACAAACACAGGTTAGAAATTGGTGCTTAAAAATGTGAGACATATTTCAGATTTAAGGATGAGTTTGTTGTCAATTAGAGTGCTTGATGATGAAGGATTTAGTTCAAAATTTCTATAAGGTGTGTGGAAACCTGTGAAAAGTTCTTTTGTTGTTGCTAAAGGGAAGAAGTGTTGTAGTTTGTACAAGACTGAGACAAATCTAGTTCGACGGGAGGTTAATATCTCCTCACTTTATTCCACTGCTGATTTGTAGTACCATCGATTGAGACACATGAGTGAGAAAAGACTAGGTATATTGAAGAAGCTAAATCCCCTTCCCAAGATTATGGACATTAAAATTAGTCCTTGTGGCCATTGTTTGGTAGGCAAATAAAGTAGGACATCCCTTGCAAGCACAAGTACAAGAAAGTTTGAAGTTCTTCAGTTGGTACACATTGATGTGTGTGGGCCTATGAAGGTAAAATCTCTTTGCGGTGCTATTTATTTTGTCACTTTTAATGATGATACTTCGAGGAAGGTGTGGGCTTATGACATGAAAAATAAAAGTGATGTGTTTGACATCTTTAAGAACTTTTATTTATTGGTTGAAAGAGAAACTGGTAAGTTCTTAAAATACCTTAGAAGTGATAATGGTGGTGAATATTATTTTGTTGAGTTTGATAAATATTGTAGTAAACATAAGATTAAGCATGAGAAGATGGTTCCTTATACTCCTCAACATAATGAAGTGGTTGAAAGAATGAACAAGACCATCTTTGAGAGGATTAGAAGTATGTTATCTTCAACTAAATTGCCTAAAAGTTTCTTTGGTGAGGCCATGAGCACAGCTTGTTATTTAATCAATAGATCTCCCACATATGCTCTAGACAATAACATACTAGAAAGGGTTTGGAGTGACAAAAAATATCAGTTATTCTCATTTGAGAGTTTTTGGTTGTAAAGCCTTTGCACATGTGCCCAAGGAACAAAGGGCTAAGCTTGACTCTAAAGCAGTGAAATGTATTTTTCTACGATATGGCGATGATAAGTTTGGATAAAAACTTTGGGATCCTAATAATAGAAAACTAATTTAAAACATAAATGTAGTTTTTAGGAATGATCAAACAGTTGAAGACTTTGTCAAACAAAATTTCAGGTTAACTTGGATAAGATAAAAGAACCTTCAACCTCAACTAGAAGGGAAGAAGAGTCTCAGGACAATACAATTATTTCCTCACTAGTGATGATAAGGTGATTCATGATATTTCTAATGAGTTTGTTAATGATGCTGGATAGAAATAGACAGATTTTGATCAAGGTGATTCAACTAATGTGAGAAAATCAGTTCGAGAACGAGTTCCATCAACAAAATATTTATCACCAGAATATGTGAAAATTACTGAATGTGGAGAACCAAAGAGAATTTTAATGAGATCAAAACTCATGCAGAAAAAGTAGAAGTAGTTGAGGCAATGCAAGATGAGATGAAATTTTTGCGTAATAGTCATACTTATGAGTTGGTAGATCTTCCTAAGGGGAACAAAGTATTAAAGAAATAATTAGATCCACAGGATCAAACATGAAGAAAACAACATACAACTATGGTACAAGCCAATGTTGGTGGTGAAGGGCTTCGGATAGCAGAGGGAATTGATCGAAGAAAGGTATTTATTTTTGAATGAAAATTTTCTCTTGTTGTTAAAATATCTTCTATTAAAATTGTTAGAATTTTTATAGAGGCTGAAAAAAGTTTGTATGGTTTGAATCAAGCTCTTTTACAGTGGTACAAAAAGTTTTATTTTTTTATAGAAAGCAATGAGTACAAGAAATCTGTTTCTGATAACTCTGTGTTCATCAAGAGGTTTGATGGTATATCTCATAATCATTGATTAGTGTCCCAGAGTTATTCGATGCTTAGTTTGATAACATTTTAAATAACTACTAGGGTTTGAGGAGGCGTACAAGCAAATATCAATGGGATAAACAAAGTGTTTGACTCCAGTATTCCATTGACAAACTCAAGATCATCTTTGATTGCAAATAACATGACTCATATTGGTATATATTATTTCCAAATTGTCAACGCAATTGAAGCATAATTTAGCAAGGGTGATTGGTATTTCTCACCATAATTTTACTCTTAGTTTACACAACAAAAAATAGCCAATTGAGCACACAGAGATGTTATTGTACATTAATGTATGGTAATGTTTTTTCTGGGCACTTGACCAACTCTAACATTCAACCTTCTCAACCAAACCGAGTGTAGAATCATGTGGAAGAGATCATATCTCTTTGCAGGTCTGTTAAACACAAAATGCCTCTGCACTTGCTTAACCCTCCTTTGCATCCTCAAATACTGCCTTGTGCTAATCCCATTTAGGATGTTCTTGAGGTTGGGAATGTCCCTCACTTGCACAGAAACCGAGAAGGATTTCCAGTTCAAGACTTCACTGAAAGGGAGAACGTAGTGTTCTGATATAATCACCGGAACACACTCTGCATAAATAGCCTCCACAATCCTTGGGCTGGCGACTTCATACCCACTTGGGCAGAGGCAAAACCTGCTCTTCTTCATCATGCCTTTGTATGATATTTGCTGTGGAAGGTACTCGTAGACTTGCAGGTCTTGGTCTTTGTTCTTCCATTGCTTAAGGAGGACCCGCCGGATATGCCCGTGGCACCCTCCAGCGAAGAACCCCAAGATCGAGCGGCGTGAAGGCGATGGCCCGCCAGTTAGACCCGTGATTTCACCGGTGACTAGATTGATTTCCGGAAGGGATGCATCTTTTGTCGGATTGAATCCTTCGGAAGTGTTGGCATTACACAAGACTCGGACCGAGTTTTTGTACAAGTAGGGAATGGCTCGAGTTGTATCCGGCCCCTGCACACGTTGTAGGCATTTCTTGTAACAAATTAACTTAGTATCACAGCATTGCTAAAATGTATTTAGCTTCACAAATTTCATATTGAAGTTCTTTCGGCGCAACATCAATTCTATACCGCACGTACTATTTTAGTAAACCCGAATCATCATCAAATGGAACTAGTTCATATGTTACCCAGTAAACGTCTGATGCTTAGTCTTACCCAATCGTGGCACGACAGCATGAAATGATCAGCACCGAGGCTTCTGTTCCAATAGGTATACTTGCGAGCGATGGTGCCGATGTAATCGATGGCTGCCCGTTTGATCGGCGATGTGTCAAAGCTCTTGTCAATGTAGAGGTGTGTACGCATCTTGGCCACACTGAAAGACAGGAAGAACATGTGGGCTGTTTCGTGGTCGATTGTCCGAAATCGAGTTCCCAGTTCCATATCATGAATGAATCGGCCCTCGGTTGAGTAGATGCTCTTACATGGTCCATCATGGAACAAGGGTGGTTCTCCCTCGGCATAAACAAATATCTTGAACACTTTCTCCATCTCTAAGTAACTCCTGATCAATCAAAATTTCAGCCACTCAATCTGAGCTCTGGGAGTGGAAAGCTTTAGGAATGAGGTTAAGACCTTCACCAATCTCTACAAAGATTAATACCTAGGATCGAGAGAGTTTGACTATGAAAAATTGGGCTTTCGTAGAAATTAACATTAAGTTCAAGGAGAGCTTCCTCCCTCGGGTTCTAATCGAAGTTTACATCTTTTTACTAACAAAATCATAGTGGTGATCCCAGTTTCGCAATTTTTCATGCCCCTCAACCAAATCTTAAAATGTCTAATCTGAATCCCAACACATGAATAATTGAGATAAGACCACCCCATGTTGGACCGTCCTCTCAATGTACTAAAAGAAGTGGCTAGAAGAACTAGAAGCGCATAAAAAACTTATCTACAAATGGCTTAGAATAGAAGTTATCTACATGTAGAACACGTACATTAAACAAGACGACAATTTCAGACCTCAAATATATGATCAATTACATGATGACAATTAAAAATAACTATCGTATATGACATTGAATTAGCAACTATGTGCTGCGAACAGTTCCATATTTGCAGAAATTTTCATAGACAAAAAAGCTGGCCATAGAAGTATCAAAATAAACACCAATTACTGAAACAGAATCAGAGAAGAAAACACAATTGGAGAAGCAAAATAGAAGAAGTGGATAAAAAAACCTGTGGAAAGCATGGGAATTACGGTAGATGGGGCCTTTGGGAACATAATCTTGATCGTACAGTGGAGATGTTTGGTTGACGCTGCGGGTGGCTTCTCTAATGGCCGCTCTAGCACTTGCCAACCCTGCTTCAACCTTCTCAAGCTTTCTCCGTTCTTCCCTCTCAATTTTTGATCCATCATTAGCAAGTACTTCATCTTCCTGATCTTTACTATCACCATATGCGATGTTTTGCATGGGCACATAATTGGCACCCGAGAATTGAGAAGTTGTATTGCTCACCGTGCTTTGCTTGAAGAGCTTATCCTCATCAAGAGCATACTCAAACCTCAATCTGTCTTCCTGAAAATTCAAAACGAAAGAATGCACAAAAAACCCATTTGGAAAAAAGCCTTCCTTTGAACAAAATTAATCACTATTTGAAAGTTGAAAAAAGATTACTTGCTGTGGGAGTAATACTGAAGTGGCTGTATGCATGGGAAGAGAAGAAGAGTGGTTGGAGATGGTTGAAACAGATGGAGCTTGCTCGTGGCTCTGCCCCACTGTGCCATGCAGCTCAAACTGAGATGAAGAAGCTCCACGGCCACTCACAACCCCGGTTATGATCACTGGGATTAAAACCAGAGGGACCATGATCATCACAACTCTAAAAATCCAAGAAGGTGGTGAAGAAGAAGAAGAAGACACGAATTGTTGTTTAAGAGATTTGGTCATTGTGCCAATATCAAGTTGGTGCTGCTCAAGCTATTGGTAGACATTATAAGAAGTTGAGAGGGGGAAGATAAGAGAACAAATATTGGTGGTGTTGGGTTGTACCTCCTCTGTAAATATACCACACGATAATTTTGTTTTTTATGCAAAATTTAAGATTCTTTTGAAAATGCACGTTTCGCATTGTGAGAGAAAAAAATTAATTACCGATACTTTTCTTTTTTGTGGGGCGTGGTGAAAAAAGGCACGAAGAGAGAAGAGAAAAATTGAGAGGGGGAAGATAAGAGAACAAATATTATTGGTGTTGGGTTGTACCGCCTCTGTAGAAACCTGTTTTTTACGTAAAATCTAAAATTTTTTTAAGAAATGCACGTTTTGCATTGCGAGAGAGATATAAATTAATTACCGACACTTTTCTTTCTTGACGGCCGTGGAGAAAAAAGGCGACGAAGAGGGATGATAAAAATTATATAGATTTATAAAAATTATAATAAATTGGTGTCGAGGACAAGTGGATATTTTTTAGTGGTAAGTCTTATAATTTTTCCTTAAATTTGAGGTTTTCAAATAAAATTACTTTTGTCAATTTTAAAAAGTATTTTTTTGCCTATATATAGTTTTATCCGTACTTTGTGTCCTTTATTTGAAATAAAAATTTAGATATTTAGTTAATCCAACAAGAAGGGGGATGCATCGGATGTCAAATTGTCAAAGCCTGTTTAGAAATCTTGCAATTAAATCAAAGAGATGATGAGGGTGGGGCCGGTGGCCATCTCAAATGTGTCCAAGCGTATGCATGTCCTCGGTCACGTGTTGTTTGTGAACACTTTTTTCCATGCAAATATCGATCCATGATACATTTTTTTTGTTCAAAGTTTGATATATGCGTGTGTAAACACAGCAATTTTATTCATCTAAAACATCATTGTATTTCAAGAAAACATGAATTAGTTTTTAATGGGCAGATCACAAATAATTTTCCCCCTTGGTGGAGGGAGGGGACTTCAAATTTGTTCTTGAAGAAACACATGGACGGTAAATCTTGGTTTGTTTTGATCTTTGCTTTATAATCACTCCGTCACTGCACATTAAAAATTAAAAACGGCCGGTGAACATATATAAGTGATAACTGGGGAACACAAACAGGTTTCAACCTAATGAATCAATGCTTGTATGATAAAAGAAATCAACACGAACTCCACTGGTTTTACTGGGTTTTTCCTAATGGGTTTGATTTAGGTTTGTTATTAATT
>JAURVB010011863.1:0-45092 GCA_033002965.1 Piper betle | reverse complement strand
AAATTTATACCAAATTAGAACAAACAGAAATGGCAAGCATGAAATTTTTTTTAAAAAAATTGCAACTTTACAAACAGAGGCTAGAGGGAAGGGTGGCGCATAGGGAGGGGCGGAGGCAAGGGGCAGCACACAAGGTCGGCAGCAGACAAGCTGGAGGGGAAGGGGTGGCAGCAAATGGGCAGATGCAAGGGGCGGTGGTGGAGGGAGGGGTAGAGGCAAGGGACGGCACACGGGTCGGCGGCGGCTGCGGAGGGAGAAGTAAGGGCGGAGGGAGGGGCGAGGTCAATGGCAGCACACAGGACGAGGGAGGGATCAACAGTAGCAGATAGGCGGAGGGAGGGGCGAGGAGGTAGATTTTAGGTTTTTAAAATTTTGATTTCACTTTTACCCATACGTAAATAATTTATTTAATATCATACCGAAAGTATTTTTATCATTTACCAATACAAACAGATTCTTTCCAATTTACCCCCATTCTGAATCGACCGTCAATCCGTTGGAATCGGGGTGAATCGGCCGATTCATTGACTGTTTTATAAAAAACCCGATTCGACGCCCGTTTTGGATCAAATTGCTTCCAATCCAATTTAAATCAGCCGATTTCGAGTAAAATCGGCCGATTTCTTCATCTACAGTGTCTTCCTATTTTATTTGCCTCTTCTCTTCTGCTTCATCTCTAGTCATTCTCTCCAACTCCGGCGATCCTCCAACAAATAGGGCTCCACCTGCAATAATTTCCCACTTGGAGACCTAGTAAACTTCGCAATCTCTTTCTTAATGTCTCATGCCTTCCATTGATCGTGTCCTGTATAATCCTTCACATTCAACACAAATGCATTAAAGTTTCCAACCCAAAAGTTTGAGCGTTGGCGTAAGATCAGTACGCCACCAAACTTCCCATTGAAAATTACTATGACAAGGACTATAACAGAAAAATTCTCATTTGAAGCATCTAACCAATTGCAACGATCCTTCAATTGCCTCACCAGAGAAGGGACACTGAGGATAGCATCCACATGATCAGAGATGAAGATCCCCTTTATAAACCTATCAGCAAAGTAATATGTTATTGAATTGTCAAATTCGGCCTAAACATCAGTCATGACCACAACCACTTGTTTGCTTTTCTTCTTCTTCTTTCTTCATCATCTTCTTGCTTGTTTTCTGGTTGATTAATATTTGATGGGAATGGAATTCACTTTTATTATTATATATTTATATATACTTAAGCTTTTCTCGATTTGCTGATTGGATGATATATAGCTCTTGAATTTAATTTCGACGTGTCATCGATCGACCCAACCTGTGAATTATTACTATATTCTTTTTTGTGAATCCTTTGGTGTCAGTTGGAGGGAATCAGATTCAGTGGTGAAGGATGGATGGCAACTAGTTAGCTTGAGTTGGGAATATATAAATCTATCTATTCCTATTGCGTTTGTTTTTAAAGGTTTGCATTCCATCATCAACCTAGGGCAAGGTTTAGTATCACTAAAAAGTAAAGCTTAGCATATGTGCCTAGATTAGTGAATACATGGAACCTACCCTGACACTATGCCTCAAAATAAAAGACTTTGTTTATACAAAGTAGAATGGGAAAAACGTCACTAATCAACCATTCTTGATTTTTTTTTATACATTAGAACGATGATTGGATAAAGGAGGAATGTTGGTGTCGGGAAAGACATCTTACTATCGAAATTTTTATCATTTATAATTTGTGCAGATGTTAAGTTTGGGATCTATGCATCAACACCCTTGGGCATTAAGTGGAAGAAGAAAAAGAAGAAGAAGAAGCAATGATTGGACAATCGGGTTAACTTCAGATTGTTACATGAGACTCCTTTTTCATTAGTAGATTGAATAAGAATGAGAAACAAGAAGCAAACAGGCATATAACGTATGGCATTAGAAATAGCTATCTTTACATTGAACATTCCCGTTCGCTGAATATTGTAGCGTAGTTCTTCACTTTATAATTTGATGGCATCGTTTCGTTAATAAATTCGCAGCCACAGATGAAATTTTTTTTCTATACTAACAGGCTTTGCAGGACATGAACCAAACGGAAACATTGAGAAAGATGGAACGCTTTGTAGGACAGCTAAAAGATGAGAATCAAAGTGGAGAAGGCAACGTGTGTTTCTCTATGCCAATGGTACTCGAACTCGAGGCTATTTTGCACTACAAGTTGATTCCTGGAGTCCCATCTCCTATTCTCTCCTTTTGCCTCGAGAGAGGACCATGCATCCATGTGTATAACTTCAAGCTAGCTCTCTAGCTATAGGCGAAAGAGATATATGAGTTTTGGTAAGCTCCTGCCATCTTGCCATGGTTGTCTTTATGGTGCTTGTCTTTCCTCATTAGATTGTCGTCGGCTTCATTCCATAAGATGAGTAGTTCCTATCTCCATTTAGAGAATAAAATAAACCCCTTATCAACAGTGATAAATTCCCTTATCTCACAGCATATCATTCTTGATCATGTTGTACTCGGCACAAGCTCTGGTTGACAGAGCTTACCCTTTTGTTAGCCAACCTCACATTAGATTTTTATGGGTAAAAGATGTTTTTAAGGATTAATGCTCAACACTAAAAAGACCATCAAAAACTAAGCTACACATTCATTAGTTCCATCGAGTAGAATGCAGAAATAACCTCACAAGTGATTATCATGTATGTTCTCTGTAGCCAAGCAAGTGTACCAACAGTAGCAGCAATAATAACAGCAGCAGCAGCAACAATACCACAACCAGCAACCTCCTGCATCAATCATCCGCACTATTGCTTTCCACACTTGCTTGACGCCCCACTGCCGTGTCTCCAATTCCGCATCCTTCCCAATGGGTTTGATAGTAGACAGCTCCCCCATTTTTTTTGACAGGACCAAAAGGAATAGAAAATAAACTTTGTGATGGGAAGAAACTGCTGCAGGTGGCTGGACACTATTTTACTCCATTAAGAACTTAATCACGTTCTTTGATATTCCTCCGAAGAAAACCATGTACATGATGGCAATGGTGTTGAAAGTTAATGTACTGAGAGAATTCGTTCAGATTGTTCTCTTTATGTAGTCAAGCACTGGGGAACAGAGTCATCTGTCGGTGTGGCAAATATCACACCTTTATTAATTAAAGCAGAAAACAAAAAATGCAGCCAGTGTGGCTAACAAACTGCTCACAACATGCAACAAGCACAACCAAGAAGAAGATACCTACTTAAACACGTATTAAAGATGCCTAACTTAGAGGTGAGAAATTTAGTGGAGAACCGTATTAGTTCCATAGCTTCAAGAATGCACATTAATCCCATGCATGTCATATCTTGCACGGCTTCCCTCCTACAACACACTAGAAATTGTACATTCGTTGCATACAATTTACAGTGCTGGAATTTGCTTACTTTTACCTGGGTTTTATCTCAGAAAATGAATAGCCATTATTGTCAGCGTCGGAGGATTCAGAACCATGGGGATCAGTACGAGGACCATCTCTGCTAGACCACGTATCGATGTCAACCCCAGCCAGATGTGCTATGTTTTCCAGTTCTTTGGCTACCATGCTCATGGTAGGCCTGTCAGCATCTGCAGATTCTTCAACACAGCTCATTGCTAAGTCCACATACTTATCAAACCCACCTGGTCTACTAGTTAACCCAAGTACAGGATCTAGCAGTTCATCAAGGCCATAAAGATCCTTCTCCTTGTCCATTTTTGACGCCACCCTTGTCACAATATGTATGCCTTGTTCAATTGGCGCCCTTGCGGTGATTATCTCTAACAACAACACTCCAAAGCTATAAACGTCACTCCTTTTTGACAACTGATGTGTCATATAGTACTTTGGATCCAAGTAGCCCTGCCACACGGGGAAGGTTTTTATCATGCTTGACATGAATTGCTCCTAATATTGAAACAGTTATATTACTCAAACGACTTACAAGAGTCCCTTTGACTTGAGTGGTAAGGTGGACCTTGTCACTTCGGACAATGGGTTTGGAAAGACCAAAATCTGAAACTTTGGCGTTTAGATTCTCATCCAGGAGAATGTTACCGGACTTTATATCCCTGTGTATTATGGGTGGATCAGCTAATTCATGAAGGTAAGCCAGACCCCTTGCAGCACCAAGGGCAATTTGAACTCTTGTTTTCCACTCCAGCCGAATCCCAGACTTACCTGTAAGAATGAAAAACAAGAAACAATGTGTATGAGCCTTTTCAGGAGTTAATTGGACATCTACATATAGAACTATCAAGGAATATAAAAATATATGTTTATGCATGTATATATATTAACAAGAGTAAGAAAATGAGTAAGATTGACCATAACACACATACCCGATAGGCTATCTTTTAGATTACCATTTGAAATGTAATCATAAACAAGAGTATGTTCTCCATTTTCGAAACAAAACCCAACAAGGGTAACAAGATTTTTATGGTGAAGCCTTGAAAGCAGCTCAATCTCAGTATTGAATTCGTGTCTGCCTTGCTTGGACCCTTGTTGAGATCTTTTTATTGCAATAACTTGTCCACTGGGAAGTACTCCTTTGTAAACCTGTTATCAAGTTCGTGATGAGTAATTCAGACGTTAGAATAAATTATTCCTTTTCTTCCTGGAAGGTAAGCATCATTCTGAGAGTTTAATATAACACTGTGCCGACCTTTCCATAACCTCCACGTCCTATTTCACATGCCTCGGAAAAATTGTCAGTGCTTGCCTTTAGAGCATTCAAGGAATACCACCTCGCTTCTTTTAAACGAAGAACAGTACTAGCACTGATCTTAATCTGCTCCCTTGTTTTTACTGTTAACAAACAATGAATAAGAGGTCGAGATCAATTTTAGATGTTGATATACAAGCCAAAAAACCTGGGGAAGCTAACCAAAATCATTGCTGTATAGCACACCCCCTATTGCTTTTCTCTTTTGTCTAAAAGCATAAATCCAAATAGTAATAATCACAAGAAGAATAACACATCCTCCCACTGTTGCTGCTCCAGCTATTACTCCCTTGCTAACTGATGATCTAAAATTTCCTTCTCCTACACAAAAAGATAGAAATAAATCATTTCTAAGAACAAAAATTTTCTCATTTCTGCATGTTTGTAATAAGAGGAAAGTGCCATATAAACTACCATCAAGAGCATTGTACGTATCTCCAACAAAAGAGAAGGGGCCAAATTCCGTTGGAGGGTTGAAATTCTGATTACTGAGTGTCGAATCAATTTTAGAAACTTCCGAGTGGTTGAAGACATTCTCAGCTCGAAAAATTTCCAAATGGATTTTGAGAAAGCCATTTGCATCTATTTTTAGGTTGTCAAGAGCTACTGAATCTACTGAAGGCAGGTTGAGCTTAAATGCTTCCATAATATAGTCTTCCAGAACGTGATAGTGCGTTGGGTTATTGAAATCTGAAAAAGAAGGTGATGAAAAAAACAATCTTCCGGCGTAAGGTATTGAGCATCTACATTTTGGACTTCGTTTCTGATGTGAAGGGCAGATTATAGATGAACAATTTTCTGTTTTAGTGGTATACGACGGGCCAGATGTCTGCAGCACTTGGCAATAACTAAACGTTGCTCGAGATTCATCACAAACTGGATTACCAACCAATCTGAGTAAAAAAAATTGTGAAGTTGTTAGATGAGAAACATTAAGAGTAAAAAAAGAGAAAAATATTAAACTGGAATTTTTTTTCTTCTATCGTTCTCAACTCTGTCCGTAACTGAGATATATCTTCCATTTATAACTATAAAAACCCTTTAAGTCTTCTATGATAACTATCAATCCTAATTCCATTCTACGTTCTAACCAGACTTGAAATTTACACTGTTATTCGAAACACTAATTGAAGCTGGCAGTAATAAGAACTAACCAAAGGAATATTACAGTGCGTTTCAAAGTACAAATGAGGCTGCACTTAGTTTGTGCACAATGTATGATGCATGCATGTACAATTTTGTACAATTCAGTACGATTAAGCAGATGGAGAATTGAATCCTATCCCTGATCCCAATAATAAAAACATGTTGACCACAACATAGATATATACAATAAAGATAGTTTATGATAAACTCTTGTAAAATGCTATGAAATAATGTGTAAAAACCTATTAAAAATTGGTCGTTATTCTGAAGGGAATAAAATAGTTTTGAAATCATGAAAACTTCATCAACTATTTTGAAGAAAACCAGAATCCAGAATTATATGTTATTTGTTAAGACAGCCAATTTTCTACCTAAATATATTGTTTGTTCGCACCTACAATTTTTTCTACCTTACATATAAAGTCCCTCATATAACTTTAATCAGAAAGAAATATTTCCAAGAGTGATGATAGATATTTATTACACTATATTTGTGCCGTTCTCTTCTCCAACAAAGTGATCAATATAATTGTCTTGAAGATCGATTTTAAGCTGCTGATTACTGAAATGAATGGGAATGTTTAGAGTTCCATTTATATGGTTTCTTCGTAGACGCCTGCCAAAAGATCTGACCATCAGCTCAGAAATTTGCACCATTTTAGAAAAATAATTGTCATTGACAACACCATCAAACTAGCTACCACTCACAAAAGCTGCAGTTCTGGCAAGTTTAGTAATGCCTGAGGCAGCTGCCCTTGGATATTTGTAGAGTCCATCTCACTGCAGTAAGATCACATTGTACATATTCAACAATTGACATACAAGCCTCGGGAAAAAGGAAAGTAGATTTTCTATCATCATTAGCATCAGTACAAAACCTACTGAAACTGGCATATACCATTTGTAAGTTGTAAAATTCAAAGAATATATAGGTAATAATAAAATGCAGAAATGCACTTATAAGTCCATTAGGCACTCCATGCATGGGACAAGGGAGTGAGAGGAGAACCTCTAAAGAGGATTTTGTTTACTTGTAATTTAAAAGGTGACCTGACATCTCTAAAATACATCTTGCGTTTTGTTGATAGGTACTAATATCAGTATAGGGCACATACAGTGATGTCAAAGACTTAAGTGTTGAGAACCAAGAAGGAATCTCTGCCATGTCAAAGCTGTTGTTACTCAAATCCCTGCATGCAGAATGATTATTCTTCTCAAAGATAAGCATAGTAATCAACAACGTACCAACAATGCTACAATACTACCCACAAGTAATTTAGCATTTGCAATCCAGACAAGTCAGGAATTGATCCTGTCAGCTTGTTGTTGGATAAACGCCTGAACCAAGAGGAGGGTTGCTCAAAAAGTAGTAAAAGCCCTAAATTTTGATGAAATAAAAAATAGGTAAAAAGCTAAACTTACAGTTCGTTTACGGCAGTCAGATTATTGAAATTTGATGGAATAGTCCCATGTAATGAGTTCCCGTCAAGGCGCCTACCATAATCATGATGAATCAGTGTAAGACACATTGACACGACAATGCCACACAAATGATGAAGGTTACATGCTGTGTATATGTATATATCCTAACACGACATCTAAACTTTCCATCAAACCAAGTGCTGAACGGATGCACACCACTAAATTAGTAGAGTTAATGCGACCGCATATGATCATCACCATGTAGGATTGAGACAAAACAAAAATAAAATAAAATTGAAGACTGAACTAAAGCTTTCTCGGACAAAAAGATTCAGTGGGAGTCCGCATCGAATCTTATGTTACTCAACAGCTTTCACGTTTGTGAGAGTCATGTTTGAGCTAAAATAGGAGTACACAGTAGAGATTCTCACAGCATTTCTAGAGTTTTCACAAAGCCCAACGTTGAAGGAATGCTACCAGTAAGTTTGTTTCCATCCAACAATCTGTAAAGGAACAACACCCCATGGTTTATCCCACGTAAGATAACTACGCATATTCTAGAAAAATTTTGCCAAGAAGCATACAAGTGTAAGAGAGTCATGTTTGAGCTGAACAATTGAGAGGGGATCTGGCCTGTGAGCTGGTTTTTACCCAAATGGCTGCAAAAGAAATGTGAAATCACATTGCCGAATATAATTCTGCAAAGTGCATATTGTTTCTAGAAACTTTATGAAGATGAGACCATACAAGTGCCTTGTTTTGGTTAGCAAGTCCAGACCAGGCGTACCACTGGATGAAACTGGGATCTTTCCAGTAAGAGAATTATCAGCTAGATCCAACCAATAAAGATTAGCCAAATTACCAATTGATGGGGGTATACTCCCATGGAAATTGTTCGAGTTTAGTGATCTGCAAGTGCCAAAAAATGGTCATGATCATCAAATGAACAGAATAGCAAAATCATCATCTCATCACATAGATAAGAAGTAATGAGGAAGGACAAAAACTAGTTGAATAGTCAAAAACAGGAGTTTAGTATACTATTGTTTCACATACAAGAATTCTAGGCTTTGTAGCAGACCAATCTCATCCGGGATAACACCTGATAAATTGCAACCGACCAGTACCCTAACGAGTAATAGGAAAGCAAAATTCCTCAGCTATGATGATATGCGATTGAATCTGGAAGAATTCTGAATAATCAAATAAGCTGTCATAAGTTTTCTTACAAGGTTTTCAGCTTGCTCAATTTTCCAATTGACTTAGGAAGGGGTCCTTCCAGGCCTCTGTTATAAGATAAATCCCTGCAATGAAACAAACATCATACTAATCATGCAGATGGCTCTAACTTGAGTACAAGCAACTGACATTCAAACAAAGAAACTCACAACGACTGCAACTCAGAAAGAGCATTAATGTCATCTGTTAGGTAACCCTCCAGCCCAATGTCGGACAGCAATCTAGACAAAGAAATTAAAACGAAACATGTTGACAGAAACTCAAAGCCTAACAATTGCAAGGTATCTAAAGAGAATCCTTAACCTAGCTATACTTTCGTATCCTTTTGTGTGTGTGTGTGTGTCATCATATATAAAACGAGCTACTCAGTATCTGGGTCGAAGGCTCACATGGAGACTATCCGATTCTCTTGACATTGTATTCCCTCCCACTGATCACCGCAAGGATCTGTACCTTTCCAATTTAGGAGTGTGGCCGACCAAGTTTTCTTGAGTGAAATTAAAGCAGTAGCTGGACCAACACCATAATAAGTAGTAAGTAGAACGAACATAGGCAAATATAAGAGCAGCGCTGTCTCAAAGCTTCAAGAACACATCAATTCTAATAATTAAGATAAAAGAAACAGCTGATCTCAAACTTTTTTGAGTAAATGATCACGGGAAAACATTTTAGCTGAAAGTTAAGACGCTTACCATCCATATGATCGGTAACTGCTGTGATAACCGGAGAACAAAGTAGCAGCAAGGATATAACTATCACAAACACTTGGGCCATCGATGCCAGAGCTTCTTTTTTCTTCTCCAGCAGACACAGATCATGGATTAAAAGTCCTTCCTCTAGTGACTGATTATGGATTTTTCTTGAACTACATCTGAAATTTTTCCATCCATGGAAATTCAAGAGTCAAATACTTACCAAGTCTCCCTCACAGTTAACAATGACAGTCCTCCTAACCGGGACCCCTAATTGCATGAGTCAATTATCAGCGCTGTCCATTGAACCAGTCTTGTTAAAAAGTTTTGATTTCGATTTGAGCATAATATTTGCTTGTTTCTTATGGTAGAAAAATTTGTGCCGAACTTAAAATAGTTTGTCGCACTTAAAAACCAGCAGATCTTAAAATTGTTCTTAGCTTGCACTGCAACTGCAAGAAGTAAAGTCAACGTGACCTTTCAAATGGACAAGACAGTTTCAGAGCAGCTAAATCATTACTTCACAAATTATATTCTTTATTTAGTACTCTTGATGTTATCCTTTTCATTTATTTATACTTGTTAATTGTAATTCTGAAGCTTCAAAACTACGCAGCATTGGAACATGCAGGATGCGGTAATCCACTGTACGTTCAGCTTTTTGGTTACTATGTACCCTTTTGATTGGCATGTCAATAATGTGAAGAATCAATCAAAACAATCCAAAGTTACAGAGGACGTAAATGCCCAGAAGGAATTTATGATAGAGGAAAGGAACAAATTAGATTGCATGCAAAAAAGATAAAGAAATACATATAATGGGGCCTGGGAGTGAGAATTAGATCAACCATTTTACACTTTTGTTCTAGTCCCTTTTTTTACACTTTACAATGCAACAGAATCCTTTCTGGGATCATCTGTGGAGTATTGAATCTTTTTCATGGATTGTACTTGGAGAATCTTAAAACTCGGTTCTGAAAAGAGAGCAGCAGCAGCATAGCGCAATCACATCCCACTGTGAATGCAAGATGCCTAGAAAGAACTTTCACTTGGGTTCTACCTCAGATAGCGAGTAGACAGCACCACTATAATCAACCGAAGCTACACGGTCGTAAGGATGCTGGCCAGAGTCATCCTTGCTCAACACATCATCACTAGCATACGTTGATGTGGTTTCAGAATATGGGTTAATGCCAGCCAGTTGCGCTATGTTTTCCAGTTCTCTAACAACTGCACTCATGGTAGGTCTATCAGCACCTGATTCTTCAACACAGCTCATCGCCAAATCGATGTACTTCTCAAAACCACCTAAGGTGGTAACTAATCCAATTGATGGATCTAACAGTTTATCAAGGCCATATAGATCCTTCGCCTTGTCCATTGATGATCTCGTCTCTCTCACAATGTACCTGCGTCCTTCAATTGGCTCCTTTGCGGTGATTATTTCCAGCAACATGACTCCGAAGCTATATACGTCACTCTTATCTGTGAACTGCAGTGTTGTGAAGTACTCGGGATCCAGATGTTCCTGTAATTTTTATCATATAAATAGTTGCAACTGAAATACAAAAAAGACAATTCGTTCTATTAAGGTATACATACCATGGTTCCTTTGATTTGAGCAGTATCGTTGCCTTTTCCATCTTGACCAATTGGCCCAGAAAGACCAAAGTCGGATACTTTAGCATTTAAATGATCATCCAAGAGAATGTTGCTTGACTTTATATCTCTGTGTACTATGGGAGGATCAGCTAACTCATGAAGGTAAGCTAGGCCTCTTCCGGCACCAAGAGCAACTTTAATTCTCTTCCTCCAATCCAATCGTACCAAAGACTTCCCTACAGAATGTGAAATCTTATAGAAGTTACATTTGCTACGGGCATTGATAAAAACGAAAAAAAACTTAATTAACAGAATTTCTTATTCAAAATAGAACAAACACATATTCTTTAGTCACCGGTCTTGAGATTATAGAAAATGCCACACTGCTCAAAGCCTCAAACGCACCTGAAAGGCTTTCTTTCAAACTACCGTTCGGGATGTGCTCAAAAACAAGCAGCTGTTCATTTTTTTCAAAGCAAAAGCCTACAAGGCCAACAATGTTTGTGTGATGGACCCTAGAAAGAAGCTCTATTTCCGTTTTAAATTGACGTCCTTGCATGGATCCTTTCTGAGCCCTTCTTATATCAACTAACCGTCCGTCAGATAATACTCCCTTGTAGACCTGTAATCACCAACCTTACATGAGCTTCTTCATATATTTTAGCATTGATAACATTACTCCCATAAATATGACCTTTCCATATTCGCCACTTCCAATTTCAGATGATTCGGAGAAGTTCTTGGTGCTTTTCTTGAGGTCATCATAAGAAAACAATATTGGTCCTTTTACGTGTGGTGCACTTGTATTGCTCTTACTCCCATTCCAGTTTGCTGTGAGTAGGCATTAGGTTGGAAAAGAAATAAAGATACAATTTGAGGGGATCCAAAGCTATGTTAACCAAATAAAGAAGCTAAAAATAATAAAAAAGCTGATGCAAAAGCCTCACCATAAGCGCCATTCTGTTCAACACTATGATTAGCTTTCATCTTGCGTATCACTGCAAATATCACGAGAACAATAACCCCTAAAAAACAACAGATCCACCAATTGCACCACCTACAGCTCCTTTGTTAACCGATGATTTGGAACTTTGTTTAACCTCTCCTAAACAACCGTAAATAAATACTTGCATGAGAGGAAAAGCAACAGCACATTCCGTAACATTATATTTAACGAGCAATTAAAAGAGTAAAGAAAAAACTGCACATTCAGTCGGGAAAATAAGAGCGAGAAGTACCAGACAAAGCGTTATACGGAAGTCCAATGAAAAGTAAGGGCCAAATACACTTGGAGGCTTGAAAGTTTGATTGCTGAGAATAAAACCAATGGCAGAAATATTTGAGCGACTAAAACGTAAGTCAATTGGATAAACTTCAAGCTAACTTCCAGATATTCATCTGAATCTATTTTTTGGGTTATAAAGCGATACAGAGTCGACTAATATCTTGTTGGCCTCAAATGATTTCATAAGTGCATCTTCAAGAAGCTGATAATAGGTTGAATTTGTGAAGTCCGAAAATAAAGGAGCTCTAAAATAAAGCGTTCCTGCATATGGATATGAGCATTGACATTTTGGACTTTGGTCCTGATCTGGCGGGCAGGTGATAGGAACACAATTTTCTCCCCTTTTGGAATAGAAATGGCCAGGCTGCTGCGGAGGTTGGCAATACAGAGCTGTGACTCCTCTTTTACCACAAACTAGATCACTGACGAGTCTGCAATATCCAAACAGCATGATGATAGTAACTGTCAGTTTGTGTATTCACTTATTTTTATATGCATTTAAGTAATGAGAGATGCTAAAGAAACTTTATGTATTGGAGTTTTAAAATCCTTAGTGCTAAATTAAACTACAAAATGTAAGGGTTAAGAAACTCTAACTCAAAAGACTTGCATGTAAAATGAAATATTTTCACTTTTCCGATGATGGTACCATGATTTTTGGGCGGTGAATTTGAATGGAAAAGCAGTCAATTGTTGGGACAAACTCCATGAAGATTAAGAACTGCTACCTTGGCCATATTCAGGTGAATAAAGGTTGCAAGAGTTGGTCAAAATTCATAAGTATAATTTTTATGACATATTAAGGTAATTACTATGATCGGTGTCAATGGAGTTCCAATGAATGCAGTTCTTCCATAAACGCCTGTAAAAGATGTCAATTGTCAGCTTAAGTATGGAACCCATAAAACTGGCACAAGTCGCATATGTTTCGCTAAAAATGCTTATCTTCAGCTGTTGCCTTATTGGTACTCATCAACCATATATTTGTCTAAACTCACTTAATGTGAGAACAAAAATACATACAACAACATCAATTGCATTCAATCCACTTTGGTCATAAAATCGGCGTGTAAAGTAAACTGTAAGACAAATAACTGAGACATATATTATTAATTTAATACACTACACTTACACAAACAGACACAAGGAACAGTGACTACAATTAACTTACAAGTAATTTAATTGATTCATTCCCGTTGGAATAGGGCCTCTCAACTTGTTTTTGGATAAGTGCCTGAAACAAGGAGGATAATAAAATAAAGGAAACAAATAAACTTAAAAGCATTAAGTGTAAGTCAAGAATAGAGCTCACAGTTTGGAAACACTTGTAAGATTGATGAGGTTTGAAGGGACAGAACCACTTAATAAATTCCTGTCAAGGCGTCTGGATCAAAACAGAATTTAGTTTGTCATAGCTCGTATTTATTACAAACATTACCTCAAAAAAAGAAATACAATAAGAAGATATTCTCACAAAACTTCTAGACTTTTCACTGAGCCCAATGTAGAAGGAATGCTACCAGTAAGTTTGTTTCCATCCAGGAGTCTGTAAAGGTTCACCCATGGATTATCTCACGTAATAAAACTCAGTTGAGAATGAAAGAAGAAAACTTTGACATAAAACTATGGCGGATGGACAGATGAGCAAATTCTAAATTGATCTTGCTGAGAAACATACACTTGTATGAAAGTCATTTTTGAGCTGAACAATTGAGGGGGGATCTGGCCTGTGAGCTGGTTTTTACCAAAATAGCTGCAAAAAAAAAAATGAAAAATCACATTGCCTAATGTTACTTTGCAAAGTGCACTTTTGTTCTTAGTAACTATACAGATATGGGACCGTACAGGTGCTTTGTGTTGGTCAGCAAGTCAAGACCAGGGGTACTACTAGATGAAACAGGAATTTCTCCAGTAAGAGAATTGTTGGTTAGATCCAGCCAAGAAAGATTTGACATATTACCAATTGTGGCAGGTATTGTTCCACTGAAGTAATTTGAGTTGAGAGATCTGTAAATGGCCAAAAAGAAACAAATCTTAACATAAAACAAAAGTTGATGACATTGTGATCAGCTCACATGAAATTTAGTTAGTATAAAATTTGTAATAAATTCTGACATTTAAATATTCATTGCTGAAGCTGCAAATTGAAAATTCAAATTAAACTATTCTAGGCCATTTTGCGTCTTAAAACGTACAAGTATCGAAGGTTTTGCAGAAATCCGATCTCCTCTGGTATATCACCTGAAAAACTGCAACCAACTAGGATCCTAATGGCCAAGAACAAAGGCCCTCAGTTTATGGTAACACGCAAATTGCACTATGTATGCATCATCAAATTAACCATAACAAATTTCTTACAAGCTTGTCAGCTTGCTCAAGCTCCCAATTGTCCGGGGAAGGGGTCCTTTTAGACCTGTGTTATATGATAGATCCCTACAACAGTTTGTATATAAATAAATTCGTTTACATTTCTAAATATGATGCTTAAACCAAGATGGAACCAGCAATAGAGACGCGCAAACTTGAAACTTACAATATCTGCAGCTCAGGACAGCCTTTGATCTCATCTATCAGTCTGCCCACCAGGCCAATACTGGACAATTTTCTGGATAGTAAACAGCACTATAAAATACGAGCAAAGTGATGAAAAATCATTGTAAAATTTTCAAAAGAAAGTTCGTAGTTTTCCTCACTGGCCAAATGACTCACATGGAGATAATACGATCCTCATTACAGGTGATCCCCTCCCAACGATTACCACAAGGGTCTTTAACTCCCCAATTTGGGGGGTAATTCTGCCAAACCTTCTTGAGGGATGTGAAAGCAGCCTCTGCATGACAAATTCATCCATACATATACCATAAGCAAATACTAAGGATGACAATCGTCTAGTCATGATCCGGAAAAAGTGAATCCGTTTATGCCCATTAGCAGACACGTCACTTTTATTTTAAAAAAACATAGCTGCAATGTTTATTTGGAAGAACATATGAAGAAAAATGAACTGAAATTGATTAGTAAGGAAGAGATATACATACCATCCTCAGCATTCGTATCTGCATAGGTGTCGTGAATATGAAGAAGAGCAAAACAGACAATTGCCACCAATCCTCGAATCATTGGTGCTAAACTCCCACTCGTTCCAGCACCGCAGCGAAGTTCAAATGGGTCACTCAACAGAAAAGGCTCTACAAACAACACCCAGACAAATACAACAAATATCTTATTTTCTTCAATGTTGGTGAATGCATTTAAATTAAAAGACTTATTCCAAGGAATAGGAAAGAGCAAGTGGCGGGTACAGAATTACAGTGTGCACAAAGTTGACCAGCCAGGTCAAGCAAATATGATAACATGGTTCTTAAGTCTTAACCATAGTATACCACATTTTTTAATGCACGTCACACAAGATAAACTCGGTAAACATGATATACAAGAAATAAATATAATGGTGATGGCTCTGCCAGAGGGCAAATAAACAACTATTTATTGATGCCATGCCATGGATGCAGAATGGTACCCAAGCGAGCAGGTCAGCAGACAGGAACAGGCCAACCAAAACTTGCAAAGTTAAAATAACAAGCAACCTTGGATGGTTGAACTCGTCAACTACATCGTCGTGCATGGACTTGGGACGCAGTTGACACATGCAGAGAACACAAAGGGCCATGGCGATCATCCACGTCCTTTCTTGCCTGTGACGCCTTCACCGGCGGCCGCACGTCACTGAGGGGAGGCCGTTGACGGTGGCGGGAAATGTAGTGAGAATAATCTTAACCGCTCCGACTCCCTCCAACGATGACGATGGCTAATAAAATATGGTACGTTTGGACTGCAAGAAAGTGAAGGAAAACGAAAGAAACTATTAACGATTAGCAAGAAAAAGAAACCGAAAGGTGCTGGAAATCTGATTTGTAGAATGTGGCCACACTAGAAAAAGCTAGTACTTGGGGAAAAGAAAAAGAAAGAAAATGCATGCTATAGTCAAGAAAGTCTGATTTGGTTCTAACCTGGCTCAGGAGTTACTGATTTGAGATTTGTTTACGAAACTCTATTTTTAATATGGGTGCATGCTGCAACTCTTTTCTTAATTATACATTCTTACTCTCCAACCACGAGTAAGACATGGTCTTTCCTTTTGACTTCTAATTTTTTATTTTTTTCTTTTTCTTTTACTTTCCTTCTAACCATAGGGTAGAAACTATATTCTATGTATTAGAAAAAAATTACACTCAATATAAAATTTATACTTCCTTCTTTTGCTTCCAAAGTTAAGGCTACTTTCTTATAAAAGATATTAGATATCTACCAATTTTTAAAAATTGATTTCATAACATTTATGGAAATTACAAGTGGTTCTGTATTGAATGATGTGGTAGAAATGACTAACTAATTTATTAGGATTATCAATTTCATCACTGTAAAACATCAAGAGTTGCAAATTCATTTGTTTGCTTTCCCACAAATGCCATCTAAGGAGTGAAGTGCAACCATTTACAGATGGATTATTTATAGACACTCAGTAAGGAAAAACTCAATCACATCCCACATTATGTACATAACATACATTGATCATGAAGTTACGAACAAAGGAGAACTGCACAAGCACCTTTCACTTGGGTTCTACCTGAGAAGGTGAGTAGGCACCACTATAATCAAAAGAAGCTTCCTTGCCATAAGGATGCTGGTGAGAGCCACCCCTGCTCAGCACATCATAACTAGCGGAGGTCGATGCAGAACCAGCGTAAGGGTTGATTCCAGCCGATTGAGCTATTGTTTCTAGTTCTTTAACAATGGCACTCATGCTAGGCCTGTTGTCCCCAGATTCTTCGACACAGCTCATTGCCAAATCGACATACTTCTCAAAACCGCCTAAGGGAGTGGCTAACCCAAGTGATGGATCTAACAGTTCATCCAAGCCGTATAGATCCTTTGTCTTGTCCATGTTTGATCTCACTTCTCTCACAATGTATCTGCCACGTTCAATCGGCTTCCTTGCCGTGATTATCTCCAGCAACAAGACCCCGAAGCTGTACACATCACTCTTCTCTGTCAACTGTTGTGACATGTAGTACTCTGGATCCAGATATCCCTGGAATTTTTATGAGGAGCAAATTAGTATCAGCTCTGGATACTCTTTTATGTCAGCTCAAATTAAATTAAACCTTTACATTTCAGTATGGCCAGAGATTACTTTGAGGTTGATACTAAGAGACCTCTTCTTAAAATAGTACTTCTATTTTCATATATATGTTTCCGCTAATTTCTAATACTTAGGAGGCAGTTTTATCTGTTATGGGCTGCATACCATAGTTCCTTTGACTTGGGTGGTAATGCCTTTTCCATCACGACCAATAGGCTTAGAAAGACCAAAGTCAGATACTTTGGCATTTAGGCGATCATCCAAGAGAATGTTGCTAGACTTTATATCTCTGTGTACTATGGGAGGATCAGCTAACTCATGAAGGTAAGACAGGCCTCTTCCGGCACCAAGAGCTACTTTAATTCTCCTCCTCCAATCTAATCTTACCGCAGACCTCCCTGCATAATGTGAATTAGAAACGAATAAGCCTATGGTTATTGCATTTCCACCATGAGTTGATACAAACTTTAAAACTCTTACTTAATGATTTCAAACTCGTCATCAGAATAAAAATTCGTTGAGAACTTGCGAAATGTGACATTGCACAAACATACCTGAAAGGCTTTCCTTCAAACTACCATTTGGGATGTACTCATAAACAAGAAGTTGTTCATTCTTTTCGAAGCAAAAGCCAACAAGGCTGACAAGGTTTATGTGATGAAGCCTTGAGAGTAGCTCAATTTCCATTTTGAATTGATGCCCTCCTTGCAATGATCCTTCCTGAGCTCTTTTGATAGCAATTAGCTGTCCGTCGGGAAATGTTCCTTTGTAGACCTGTACTTATTAACTTCATGTCATTTTCGGCAAAATGTTTTCACAGAAGTAATAAAAAAGGCCCCCAAAGTTCCGGTCTGGGAAAGGAATGCACATAAAGGGTGGTCTTATGTACACAACCCTGAATTTTGCAAGAACCTCTTTTAGCATCGTTAATAAGCAACTAAAAAATGAATGAGCAGGCTACCTTTCCATAACCTCCACTTCCAATTTCAGATGCTTCAGAGAAATTGTTAGTGCTTTTCTTGAGGTCATCATAAGAGAACAATCTTGGTCCTTTTAAATGAGGAGCACTTGCACTGATCTTACTCTGATCCCAGTTTGCTGCAAACAAGCAATTTTGATAAAGAAACTACCATACAATGTGTGAAAATCCGAGCTTTTGATGGCGGAAAGATATATAAAAGAAACCAATGCCCAAATTTTACCAAAAGCATCATTCTGGAAGACACCCTTGTCTGCTTTTTTCTTTCGTCTATATAAATAAATAGCAAGAACAATAGCCGCAAATGCAACACATCCACCAGCTACTCCTCCTATTATTGCTCCTATATTAACAGACGAGTTGGATCCTTGTGGCGTGACTGTAATATCTTCTCAACAACAAAAAGATAAACAAATCCTTGAAAATGGGAGATGAAATTGACAGCAAAAATTTGTGAAAGGAAAATATAAGTAAGAAATACCAAGAAAGGAGCTGTACGGAATTCCAATGAAATAGTAGGGACCATAATCATGTGGAGGCTTGAAAGTTTGATTACTGAGAATGAAACCAATGCTGGAAATATCTGAGCGATTAAAACGTAAGCCATTTGGAAAGATTTTCAAGCTTACTTCCAGGTATTGGTCAGCATCAATTGTGGGACTACGAAGTGATATAGAATCCACTGAAGGCACATTGGCTTCAAATCTACTCATAAGTTTATCTTTAAGAATTTGATAATGTGTCGAGTTACCAAAGTCTGAAAAGGAAGGAGCCCTAAAGATGAGTGTTCCTCCATATGGATATGAGCATTGACATTCGGGACTTTGGTCCTGATCTGGCGGGCAAGTGACAGAAGCACAATTTTCTGTGTCAGTGGAATAGGAGTGGTCAGGCTGCTGCTGAGGAAGTTTGCAGTACTGGGCTGCAGCTCCATTTTCATCACAAACTTGATTACCAACGAGTCTGCAATATTCAAGCAGTATAAAATAATAAAGACTCGCATATAAGAAAATGTGTGGCCTCAATCTACAATCAGAAACATAGAAACTGCGCCAATCGTTGTTTTCATTGAATTTATATGCATTATAGACGGTGAGAGCGAACAATATTTAAGAATCATAATGCATGAAAAGAATTTCTAAAACCCCAAGGCTAAGCTGAAGTAGATAATTAATCTTATGGCACTAATACACTAACACAAAAGACTTGCAAGCAAATTAAATAATTTTCGCTCTTTAGATGGTTGGTTCATGTTATGTGTGAAATAAATATACCACTGAACCCAAATTAGTTGTTGCAACATGTATAGGGTGATAAAGACAATGAAATCAAAATGGCTGACTTTTGAACCCGTACTAAAACATAGTATGAACTATGAACTAAAAAACTACTTTAGCAAAATGATTAAAAATGTAATTAGATCTGGTCAAAACCGTACATTAGTGTTTTGTCAAATCGACTGGTGATAAAACGTTCAATAAAATTTTCTTGCAGATCAATAAGTTGCAGCCGATTGCTAGGGCTGGTCCCGATGTCAAGAGTTCCATTAATGCGGTTGTTTCGTAGACGCCTGACAAAGATATCAACAATCGGCGTAAGCATGGTGCTCATACATATGCCAAAAGATGTACCTCCAAAGAGGAGGGAAACATCAACTTAAGAACAGTTGTACTCAGGTAGCAAAGACTCACACAGTTTCCAAGAGCGGTAATGCAAACAATGACACTGGCAGTGTTCCACGGATGCTCGAACGCTCCATCACACTGCAACAAATTAAACCATAAAGCAGCCACGAGTCATATATATTCCATCAAAATGAGATGCTTAACTTCAGGGGCCCGTATGCAGAAAGGCAGTCCAGATGCAACATTAATTGTGTGGAATCACTAGAGTTCGAGAGTTTGAAAATTCTAGGATATGCTAATACACTTACATTGTAGTTAATGATTGCAATGTTGAGAACCAAGTAGGAATATCTGTCACATCAAAGCTGTTGTTGCTCATATCCCTACATAGTTAAACAACTTAGTTCTCAGCTCGAGTGTTGAATGGCTTATACGTGTAAAATTCATCATTTTAGAGCCACTTGAATAGGAGTAGATCATGAAAATAGTCCAATTTATGCAAATACAAACAATAACCTAAGAAAATTGACTGCTTAAAAACTTACAAGTAGTTTAGTTGATTCATTCCCGTCAAGTTTGGAACAGGGCCCGTCAGTTTGTTGTTAGATAAATGCCTGGACCAAATTAAAGATCGACATAAGGGAGACAAGTGATGTTCATGAGTGATAAAATGTAAAATATATGATAAAGCTCACAGTTCGCTAACACTTGTAAGGTTGTTGAGGTTTGAAGGGACATATCCACTTAATGAATTCCTATCAAGGCGTCTGCCTCAAACAAAATCAAGTTAGTAATATCCCATATTAAGTACACAAGTATTAACCTTGATAATACAAACAGGAGTACACAAGATATTCTCACAAGACTTCTAGAGAATTGACAGAGCCCAACGTTGAAGGAATGCTACCAGTAAGTTGGTTTCCTTCCAAGAGTCTGTAAATTAAGGAACAACAACACTCGATGACTTATCCAAGTAAAAGACATATGTTCAGGAATTAATAAGAGAAATAGTCTTAAACTAAAATGGCCGTGCAGGAAAGACTACAAATTGATCTCGCCAAAAAACATACAGATGGATGAGAGTCATTTGTGAGCTGAACAGCTGAGAGGGTATCTGGCCTGAGAGTTGGTTTTGACCAAAATGGCTGCAAAAAGATGAAACCCGATATTTCTGAACGTTAACTCTTTGAAACATGTATTGCTATCAGTAACCTTACAGAGATGGACTATTACAAGTGCTTTGTGTTGGTCAGTAAGTCAAGGCCAGGGGTACTTCCAGATGAAACAGGAATTTCTCCGGTAAGAGAATTGTTGGCTAGATCCAACCAATAAAGATTTGACAGATCACCAATTGTTGCAGGTATAGGTCCACTGAAGTAGTTTGAATTAAGAGATCTGTCGATGGTCAGAAGAAATGAATTTTAGCATGAAATGAAAGATCATATGTTGATAGCCAAGAAGAAATGAACATTAGCATGAAAGAAAAAGAAGGATTAAGAACTATAACATTATTCAACGAAAATAGTGCCTGACAAACCCCAAAAAACACATGATCAAATCACAAAAGAAAGCCAAACAAACACACAATAATTTTTTGAAACCACTTTGTTATCATCCACATCTCACATGTTTAACATATAGTTTTAAAACTCTTTCTAACTCCAAAAACTCCCTAATTAACTAATTAACTAACTAACTAACATATATATATATATATATATATATATATATATATAAGCCTGCACAATGCGCAGATGTACGCTAGTTACCAATAATAAGAAGAAACTAGGAATTATCTCTTTACTGCAGACATAAATATTCACCAAGTCCAAAGTTTGAAATTTAAAAATGCAACCTAAAATGCTCTAGATCATTTTGGGATTACAACTCACAGGAATCGAAGGCTTTGTAGGAATCCTATCTCATCTGGGATTTTACCGGAAAAGCTGCAACCAAGTAGGATCCTGATGGCAAATAAAAAAGGTACTTAGTTTTATGAAGTCAATAATATGTCAAAAATTTCATTATATGCAATTAACACTCATAAATTTTCTTACAAATTATTCAGCTTGCTCAAACTCCCAATGGAACTTGAAGGGGTCCTTTCAAAGCAGGGTTATAAGATAGATCCCTGCCAACAGTTTGAAAATACGAAGAGCTTTTTTAAAATGCAAATTAAGTTTAAATTAGAAGAAGACAGCAATAGAGATGTCCGAGCAGGAAAGCTTACAATGCCTGCAGTTCAGAGAAGCCACGGATGTCACCTGTTAAGCCACCCACTAGACCAATACTGGACAAACTTCTGGATAGTGAAAAGCACAAAGTGAATTGAGGTTAAATTGCCAAACAAAAAATTATAATTTTACTTCTCTGAACAAAAGGCTCACATGGAGATTACGCGATCATTGTCACAGATGACCCCTCCCAACGACTACCACAAGGGTCTGTACCTTCCCAATTTGGGGGATAATTCTGCCAATAATCCTTGAGGGCAATTAGAGCAGTCTCTGCATGACATATTCATCAGTAGTATTTGCCATAATCAAATACTAAGAATGAAAGACATTATTTATAATCTAAAAACTAATTTGTTTATGCCCCTCAGGAGAAAGAAAGCTGCTGCATTGTAAATGGACTAGTTCTTCCTTGGAAGAGTGAATGGAAAAAATACGGGAAAAAAATGATAAGGAAAGTTGTTTACCATCTCCAGGATTTGTATCTGCTGAGCTAATACGAATATGAAGAAGAACTAGACACACAACTGTGATTAGCCCTTGGAACATAGGCGGCGAACTCCAGAAGTACATAGCAGATAGTTCAAAAAGTCGCTGATGGATTAGAAGAGAGTATCACCTTGATAAATACCACAAACCTTCTGATAATTACTTGAAATGATGATGGTTCTTGTGAATTATTTTGAGCGAGGCTCCTAACTTTAAGTAGGGAAATTGATCCTCTCAATCAAAGAATACATTAAATCAAGACTACCCCTGATTAGCATTCATAAGCCACCTCGTGAATTACAGAGAGTCAAATGAATACAAATTTTAACTTGACGCTACTGAATTTGAAATGTACATCACAATAGCTACTTGTTTTCTGTTTCGTCATGCATAGGCTAAATGATACCAACTACTCGTCACATTAACCAACGAAATTGTTAGAGAAAGATAAGGTATTATTTGACATTAATTCATGTTCAACCGTTGAAGAACCAGAGCAAAAACTCAAAATGCAGGTTTTCCCTCCAAACAGCTATTGCATGACAAATCTAGTGCAATAGAATAGATAGTTGCAATGTGAGGCACATCAAGTATGAAGTTGACTATTACCAACTCAAGCTAAGATGATGCCACGATTCACAAATTTGATATAAATGCACGCACAAAAGAAAAATCACCCACAAACAACAGACAACAAATAAACCCATAATAAACTCCCACCAGCCGAAAATGACATCACCATAAAGGCAAATAAGCAAGCAAGATAAGTTCTTGGAGGTAGAAACTAAATTTTAACAAAACATAATAGTCAGTAGACAGCCAAAACATATTTATAAAAAAAAATATTATCAAAAGTTATCTGCTAGCGCACGCCACAAGTAAACTACAACCAGCCTTGGACAACTATGGGTGAAGTTTGAACTCGTCCACTCCATTACGCATGGACATGAGAAGGAAGTTGACATAGGCACCAATAGCCAAGAGCTAGTGATCATCCGACTCCTTTCCTGCATGTTACAATGGGTAGTCCTCAGACGTTGCCGCCATACTTCCCCCCACAACTCAGAAAGCGGGGGGACAGTGAAGCATGACCGACGGTGGAAAAGGCGGGAGGCCATGGGATTGAGGCGAGGAGATGGTAGCAGCTACATGGACGGCCTCAATTCCTTCGTCTGCACACCTGATATGATCGAAGCACCCATTCCCAAACGCCCCACTTCGAAAGACGAAGAACCGCGAACTGGGAAAGTTTTTAGCCACGCCAGACTCCCAACGCCCTATTAACGCCAAAATTCAAGCTTTTCTCTCTTTCCCGGGTTGAATATTAGAGGCAAAAATAAGGTGTGTAGCTGAAAATTAGTGGCAATAGCGTTTACCCATGTTAAAGACTATTCAAAAAATTTCTCCCCACAACTACTTTTATTTATTAATAAAGTAAAAATTAAAAATCACGCCCAAATGAAAATATATTAGAGTTTTGACTAATGAAAATTTAACAAAAAATTAAATTATTATAATTTATCATTTTTATTTAATTAGAATTTATTTTTAAAATCAAAATTAATTGGAGTTTATCTCTATAATATTATTTCATTATAGCCTCTCTCATTATTAAATGATGATTTATCTCTATAAAAATAAAGTCTATTTCAAATAAATACATCATGAAGCAGCTAGATTTAATTAGTTTTGCTCAATTTTAAATTGTTATCTAAGGAAGCTTTGTACCAAGACGATTTTATAAGACTCAAATCGGTTCAATGTTTGCTCGAGTTTATTAAGACTTTGCCTATACAAGCAACTTCTTTATCCGATTCATGAAAAGTGAAATATCCTTTCATGATTATAGATCAGTATCTTGCTCAACAATATAATCAAATTCACATAATAGGATCTTCACACTCTTGCCTGCATCGAACACCTTTTTTTCCCTTGTTCAAAACACCATCAAGAAGGATGGATAGAAATAAATAAATAAATAAATGAACAGTTAATATGACTTCTAATTTTTTATTTGCTAGAACCTTGGTTTTGAGTTTAACTATCTTATGGAAGTTCACTTAAATGACAAATATTATATTACAGGAGTTAATTTAATTGCACCATCTCTTTCATGCTCTGATTAATTGTAATACCCTAAATTTGGTTCACTTAAGAATTGGAAGAGAACTGTTACGATCGAATCAATACATAGTTGAATAGATTACATTTATAAGACTCGAACAAGAAACAGATTGAACCCATGCTCTTCGAGTCTCAAGAAAAGAAGACACTACTAAATATGCAATTAACACTTAACATGAAAAGATAAATAGATGTGTGCAACAACTTAATAAGAAGCTACGTGTAATGACATGACATGATAACACTCAACACACATCAAATATAAAAATATTAATGGACAAAATATAGGAATAAATATTTTAAAATAACTACTAAAACTAAAATTTGAGTGTCTCATTGAGAGACGTGATAACATGTTTGATTTGCTTCTACAAAAGCTAGTTAGAGCATACATCATGATACATCAAATAAAATGCACTAAGGCACGCATCAAACACACACAAAAGTACGAAAGAAAATAATGATGCGTTAAGGACAAATGTGTGTAGCAACTATATATTCTTTCATCAAGCCCAACGCAACACACAGGAATATAAGACCTACATATATAATAAGAAAACTGTCAGCAACAAGTGTCACTAACCCAAAAAATAACTAATACAAACTGACAAATATAATCTGACTTCCATGATGACCGAAATCAATAAATAACTCCATGGGAATGCTCAAAAGGTATTTATTGAGGAAACATCAAGATATAGATTAGATAGCATCTCGAACAGAACTGGTGATGTGCCACTCTCAACAATAAGTGGTCTTCACTTTCGGGAAAAAACACATATCCTAAACACTTCTTTATATCTCTATATAACTCTTGGCCCAGAGCACAAAAGTTGAGTACTCTCAGGCACTCACCTGCAGTACCCTCTGATATCGCAAGTCTAAACATTCGTTATATACAACAGTATCCATATATTTCATGCCTCTCCAAGTATGAAGAAGCTCAAAATGTAGAAGTGTTAGGATTCCTTGAAAATGGAGCATCTCTTTCACTAGTCAAGAGCCCCACTCACAGTATATGCAAGGTCAAGTCCACCAACTCTCATCTCACTGAAATTCAATAAAAATTATATATAGGGTTGAGAAGGAAATCATATAAGTAGGCCCGAAGGCAACATGTGGTGGAACTATATTTGAAACAACACAGAGGGATCTTATCCGTGAGAATTATTAATCACAAAAGTAAAATACATCTAGATGGTTCGTGTTAAGTGGAGTCTGATAAAATAGCCACTTAACACTTCCTACAATGTGAAAATTAAGTCCATGATAAAATAGCCTTATAAAGCTAAGAAGAGACCTAACAGACTTAAGGTCCAAACTCCAAGCATAATGGCACATCTACGACAAGCTTGGACTATAAAACCTACATCAGAACTCATCGCTGCTAAGTAAAAGACGTACAACTCTATATGATGTGTGGTTGTAGTGTGTGCTCACATTAAGAATACCATTAGCTCAAACAAAGGACATTGCAAATAAATAAATGAACAAATGCACTACGCGCAAATTGAGACATGACAAGCAATAAAAAAATAATAAATAAAACAAGTCAAATAAATAAAAGAACAATAAACAAAAACAATAGATGCATGAGTAAACAACACAACAATAATAAGTGACAACTAAACAAGCATGAAAATAAATAGGTAAATAAATAACAAATAATAATTAAATAAATATTTAATTAATAATTAACCATATAAATTCACTCATTTAAAAAAATTGATAAATAAATAAATAAATAATGCATCAATCAAGAAATAATAATAAAAATAATAATACTACATGATTTTGCAACTAAATGCGAGTAACTATTAGTACATACAGGAGTTGGTAAATAAATAAATAAATATATAAATAGATAATTCATTAAATAAATTAATAAATAGTTAATCAAAATTAATCATGACTAATAACAATATAATAATTAAATATATGAACGTATCTAAACACGAGTAAAAAATACGTATGTGAGCAAATAATTAATAATTAATTAATTAAATAAAATTTGATAAACATGAATGAGATTCATATTAATAAGTAAATATGTCATCAATAAAAATAAATAATCTTACGAGCATGCATCAACAAATATATAAATAATAAGAAATAAACAATAATGACTAAATAAATAAATAATAAATATCGAAACACACTTATAACATTACAATATGCCAAATAATGTAAGCATGCATCTAAACTAATGTAGTGTGCCACAAATTACTAAAAACGATTGAAAAATTGACAAAAACGAACGAAAACAAACAAAAATAGGCAATCGGGTCAATTGGGCCATGTTGGACCTAGTCGGGCCGAGTTGGTTCATCCGAATCAATTGTTGGGCTGGCCAAACTCAACAGACACGGACACACACATAGTCATGGATATGGGCAAGAAATGCGGACATGGCAGCAACCAAGTGATTGGGGCAGGTGGACGCAAACGCTGGCACGAAACGACCAATCAGGCTAGACGAGGCCAACACTTCTTGTCACCAAAAAATGGTCATGGCAATGAGGTTGGGAGCACCGTCAATTGGGATCGACTGGCTAGGCGACTAGGAGCATGATGGTGGTGGCGACCAATGGAGTCTATTTATCGGCTAGCCGGAAAATGCTTGGGAAGTGGGGAAATCATTGTCAGGTTAGGTGGAGTCGTTAGCGACAATTTTGGTGGCCATGGTCAGCAAGACTAGGCTCAATCGGTTGGCTGTTGAGTGGGAAAAATGTCTAAGTAATCGGCCTCATCAGAGGAGGCTCACCGGCAACAGAAAATGGCCCAAAAGGCAATGGCCATGTGGAGAACTGGAGAACAAAATGTCATTGTGCCAGAGCTGGTGGAGGATCTAGGTCGATAGCCGACCCCAAGGTGGTCATGGTGGTACCACACCGGTGGCCAGAGGCTCAGCGGCGGTGACCAAAAGTGGCAGCAGCGCTAAGAGTAAAAATCCTCTAAAAATGTGGGGAAAACACCTAAAAAACGGGGGAAAGGTTAGGGCGAACATGGCAGAACCAAATCTTGTTACATGGCACGATCTGATTGTTCGACAACCGGTAGGCCTAGTAAGTTACACCGAAGATATATACAATACACATAAGGTCAAAAAGCTGATATCGACACCAGCAAATGTCAAAATTAACTCAAAGCCTGAGTGAGACTTTATAGATGAAAACTAAAGTGATGACCTAAATAGACCTTAGGTAAATCTCTGAGAATCAAATTAATCAGGGCCCATAGGGCAATTCAGTAGTTTAAAGTCCCGAAAGTATATGCAAAAGGAATACTTGAAAAAGCCAAAAAATATATTAAACACTGCAACGACCTAGATCTAACCTTAAAACTCAAAGCTAACACAAGTAAGGACTTGTACACATAGAATATACACTTATAACTCATGCTATGTTGTAGCATAATTAAAACTGTCATCTATATATTGGGTATACACAGCCTATATAATGTACTATCATTTATATATCGGGCATACACGGCCTATATAACGTGCTCATATGACTATTTGGGCCACATACTCATGGTCTAAAAACCGAACTAACTATAGACTTGCCTGAATCGGGCAAGACATCAAGTGAGTAAAACCCTACCTGAACTACAGTTTTACATTAATGTACATGATAACTCTGGAAAAGAGTTATTATTATTGCATTTTATATTGAGTTTTTGTCATGTTTCGAGTTGTTTATATATCAATTTTATTATTTTAGAAGTTTATTAGATATTATTAATAATGCGAGAAATTATTGTGATTTTGCTGTAAAAAGTGCTAATTAATGTTGTTCTAATAGGGTATAAGAGTTAGAAGACGATCCTTAGCCATGAAGGGGAGTTTGTAGCAACTACTTTAAGGATAAGCGAGATCTTCTTAGAAATAAGCGTGATCTTCATGAAGATATGCTCTAAAGATCTTTGGAGATAAGGATATCCTTGGACGTTAGGGATAAGCATAATCTTCGTAAGATATTCTTAATTATCTTTAGAGTTGTGGATAAACACGGAAAAGTTCTATATAAGGGGACGTCCTTTTGTGAAAAAATGAAGAGAACAACATTAGACGGCTAAGAGACGGCACGAAAGATAAGAGAAGGAAGATGAAGAATTTGGATCAGAAGAAGAAGACGCTTTCTCCAAAAGAGTTTTTCTTGATTTTGATTTATTTTTCTTTGTAGTTAAACGATGTATTTCATATCACAAATGAATTTCTTGTGTTTAATTGAAAACTTTATGGAGTAATTCTTTTCTAGGATTTTCAATAACAACTAGTGCATGGATTAATAAAAGTTATTAATTTTTTTCTTATGCATTAATGCTATCATTAGCCTGATCACCTATTGATTGATATAGAGTTTTAATCTTGTCTAGAGATAGAAAGATTAAATTTGTCAATGAATAAAATAGCTTTTGTTCATCTATTTTAGTTGATTCACATATGAGATAGAGATATACTCATATGTCTTGGGTAACTGTTAAGGGCAAAACTTAAAGTATCATTTTGCATACACAATTTCATAGATATATAGGAGTTGGGTACGAGTGATAAGTTTATGGTGAATCTAAGAGATGTTATAAATAATTAATTCCCGTGGTTAATAATCCAAATATACAATTCATAGGTAAAAGTTATAACTTTAATCATATAAAGCACTAGGTGATATTGAAAATCCTAGGTTTGTCGTCTTCAGGTTAGTATTTGATTTAAATATTACATTTTAGATTAGTTTAGTTTTAGTTTATAATTAAATCAGTCTTTAAATTTTTCTTTCAATTAAGTATAATTAATTATATTAATTTTGATCACTGAAAATTTCTAGTAATAATTCCTCGTTGGACGTTACTTTCTTATCATTTTATTACTTGATTCGGCACGTGCACTTGCGTTATAATTTTCACATCAGTACATGTTGGCCTTCCAATCATTCTGAACAATGTTTAAGCACCATGAAGCTATAAATGTGGTTGGAGCAACATTACCAGCAGACTAATGATTCAACTCTATCATTAATGTTCCATTGATTAAGATAGCATGTTGGTATTAAATCTATGAATATACTTAGATTAATAAATATATTATAATCTTCAATACAAAGTTCTTACATGCATTTGTCAATTTTTGTTTGCAGCATACGACTTTACAGTATAATAAGTCTGGATTAGGGTAAGGCATAAAAGCAAAGCCGCGGCCACCAGGGAGATGAAGGACCAAGGGCTACTAAAGTATGTCCTCATGAGGTTTCTACGCCAATCCCTCATCCTTCTACTCCATTTCGTCATGCTAATTTCATAATACTCATTCAATGAGTCCCTCACAATGCACAATCGACTGCATGGATCAAAGAACACATCCTTGGCTAGCCTCTTGATGAGCTCGGCCACTTGTTCATCACTTCCTAGCCGACTTTCGATCAGACCTTCTGACTTGAGCAGTTTGACGTCCTCCACTGAATTGATGAGCCCGAACATGAAGAACATATAGGTCCGGACATCATGGCCAGTTCTCGGACGCAGGCGCTCCAACGCCATAGTGTTGCAGAAGACCACCTCGCCGGTGTTCTCGATGCCGAACACGGGCATCTTGAGGATGCCATTTTGGAATGTGATGTCATTGAGGCTTGCGGTCCCGCTCCGCCGAAAGACTACGCCGGCATCTTGTAGTTCAGTGGCTGACCGAACCGTTTGCCTCTTGTTGACATCGAACTCGGGCGTGAACGGAATGTGTGCATACGGGTCTGGTATCATCTGTTTTCTGAATAAGTCCAACATGTTGGCAGCTCCCAGCTCGCTCATGTTTGCGTTAAGACCCACTAAAAGGTTTGCTGCCAGTGTGTTTGCTAATATGTCGGCCTGCAAGTCATCATCATCTGACAAATTAGTGTCAATCATTTATACATGGCGAATAAGCTGTTAAATAACCTTTGATTAATTGGTGATGATTTCCAAGATAAAGGTAACTTATAAGAAGCTTCATATGTAATTCTCTAGCTAGAAAATTTATGTAAGTGATAAGCACATGACACACACTTATATTATACACGACTAGCCAGCAATTTTGTATATGTTGTACCTCTTGTGGAGAGGACAGCCTACTTTCCAGAGCAAACATTCTTGCAATAGCTAGCATTGGTATCTGGTTTTCCAGCATCAGAAGATCGGGAACGAGGTAACTAAACAAGTTGAGAATCCCATGTTCGCTAAAAATGGGATCCATGGGAGAATAATACCCCATGGGAATAGACACGAGCATCACGAGTAGCTCCACCATGAAGCCGGCATCAACAACCATCATCTTCAAGAACCGATCCGGATCCCTCCATTCATCATCCAAGTCTCCGTAGGAGTCCATCAACTCCTGCACAACGCCCTCAAGAGCTGCAACGTACTCTTCTATCGGTATCTTGGATCTGTCAAGGAGTTTTGCAAGAGCCCTTTTCTTGTGATGCTCCATTGGCTTCAAGTTTGGCTTGCCATTGTGGTAGGGGCCGATGGAGATCAGCTGCGGCTCATATGCTTTGATGTTGCCGCTCTTGAAGCGGCTAGGAACCTTGAAGATTGATTGCCGTGCCCATATCTCCTCTTCTTCGTTGCTAAGGGACAATGGTTGAAGCTCTTTCTTCAAATCCTCGGCCCAGTTCTTCTCGGCAATCATCTCAATCGCCATTTTGGTGCTGTCAAACTTTCATGGCATGAAAGTTGAAACCACATATTCATATTAGAAGCAGTCACTATACAATATTATAGTATATGTAGTTGTTGTTGACTTTGAAGTAAGGAAGGAAGGAAACACCACTTGAGTGCTTTGAACTTCTTTTAAAGCAGGAAATGAAGTATTGGATATGGATCAGGTCTTAAGCAATATCAAGATCTACATTAATTAATATACTCGGAGTTGATCTCCATCGATTTTAATACGCGTCTCTCTAAAGTATATGTTATCAGTTTATTACTTTAGTTATTGAATCTGGTGTATCAATTAATTAAACAAAAAAACCACTACATATAATTAAAGACCTTGTGATAATGACTTAAAAGACTAATTCATACATATAAAACATGTAAACTAGACCACAAAAATATGGTTAAAAATCACTTATACCCCCACTTTTAGTACAAAGTATCACTTACACCTTATGCTTATAGAAAATAATCGTTTATACCTACCCATTTTGAAAAAATGATCACTTACATATCATCACTTCTAACATTATTAATAAGTGATTAAATATTGATGACGTAATAGAAGTTAGACTATGTTTAACTTGATGCCATAAACTCGGACACATTGTCAAGAAAATATATTTTAACATTATTTTCTTTAACTTATTATTTCATTAATTAAATACAAATATATAAACTCTAATATTAATGATAGAAAGTGGTTAAATATCGGTGAATTGGCAAAAATTACTTGATGACGTGACAAACTAGAACAAGTCTTCAAGAAAAACATACTTTAATATCATATTTCCAAAAGTAAAAATTAATTACACCCTTAAAACGATTTAACTTGATATTAATTTTTTTTGATGACATGTGTAAAACTCATGACTAGAGTCAGGGTTTTATACTCGCAAACTAATCGGTTCAGCCGTCGGCCCGAGTCGAGTCACTTTTGAAACACGTATGCCGCACCGAGGCCGATCGTGTGTTATGAGCCATGACGGTCAAGTATACCCGAGTGTATGATGATAACGTCAGTAAAACAGCAAGAAAATGAGTTATTAAATTAGTTATAGTATGCCAAATTTTTAGTATTTCATGTGTTAGACCATAGAAAATTAGAATTAAGTCGTTTATCGTGTAAGGATGTATTAGATAGGATTTTGGGTAGTTTAGTAGGTTAGAACATATTAGTTTAATTATTTGAGCATATTTTAATTTATAGAATTTTATAATATTTATTTGATATTTTTTAAGAATTTAATTATGAATATTGATTCGAGGTGGGAGCGAGTCAAGTCTTAATTACAAGACTGCCCCGACTTTTCTCTTCTTCTTCTTATTTCTCCTCCACAGTTCCTCCTCCACGCTGCCCGCCACCTCTCTTTTTCTTCCTCCCCTGCTTTGCCGGTGACTGCCCTCGCCACCACCGACCACCATCACCCCTGCGAACCCCTTGTCGACGACTCCACCTCACCTCCACCCCTTCTTCCTTCCTTCTCTCCTCCTTTTCTATCTATTTTCCACCCTCAGTTGCCACTGCTGCCACTTGCATGTGTATCTTCCAGCCATCAACGCCGGCAATGACCTCTGACTACCCTCCCTAGCCCTTCTCTTACCCTTTCAGACCATTCTCCGGCCTATGCAACAATATACACGATGACTCTTGCTGAAAATAGGGTCGCCGCTTGCATGGTAAATAATCATTATTTACTAACGGTATTAGAAGTGAGGGCATAAATATTCATTTTTTTAAATGCGGGGTATAAGTAATTATTTTCTAAAAATAATGGTGTAAGCTATCATTTTTTTAAAGAGAGGGGGTAAGTGATTCTTTGTGTTAAAAGGTGGGGTGTAAGTGATTTTAATCTAAAAACATTGCCTTCCACGCAAAGAGATACAATAATATATGATTATAATAACATGGGTAGCAATAGCATTACTTGAGAAGGTCCACGCGGGTTTTGGCTGACTTTCCTGCATGGACGCGTGAGATGCTTAAAATCAGGACAAGCTATCCGCTATTCTACTTTCCAAGAAAATACGAAGACGCGATTGGTGTTGATCTTTACTAATCATAAATTAATGCCTTTGAACGTGTTCCGGGACCGAGATTAATCAATGGTATCAGTCATCGGCCACTTAATTTAACTTATCAGAAAATTCAATTATTTATTTGTTTAATGTTTTCAAGTCAAATTCATGATTTAATTAAGAGAAAATCAAAATTTATGGGTTCTCTTTTTGGTACTTAAGTGTTGAAATGATCGTACTAAGATATGATCAATATCCATGACTTAAATATCTTTCCGGTTAGGGGTGCTAATCGAGCGAGTGAGCCGAGCTGGACTTGTGTTCGAACTCGGCTCGAATAGTTCGAAACTCGTTCAAACTCGACTCGAGATCGAACGAGTTTTGAATATATATGCGCAAGTTCGACTCGAATATCTTTTATGTGTTCGAACTCGACTCGAGCTCGAATACACTTAAACTATTTAATTTTCCCAAGCTTGAACACAGCTCGTTTGTGAGCTCAAAACCGGCTCCATTAAAAGTCAAAAGTACCTCACCCACAACCTTGATGTCATCAACTTGAATACTTACCATCTCAACTATCTCACTTCTTTGTTATTATATTGTAAATAATATAAATAAATAAAATACAATATAAAACTATATTATTATATTATTTTATCGAGTCGAGTTCAAGTCGAATTCGAGTTATAACCGAGTCGAGTCGAGTTGAACACGGCCTTGCTCAAGTTCGGCTCGTAAATTCGATTCGAGTGAGTTCGAGCTCGAGCATTTAAATGTCGAGTTTCGAGTCGAGTCAAGTCGAGCCGAATGCTAAATGCTCAGGAGTTGGCTCGCTCAATTAGCAACCATATTTCCGGTGATCAACTTTTAATTATCTAAACATAATATACAAAGATTGCAGCATATCATGCTCTTCTAATTAACTTTTAATTTTTCCAATTGCAATCCTATTATATTTCGCTTGTACATGAAATTTTTTGCTACCAAATATTCCATATATAACCATCTCCCTGCATGAATCATGATTAGTATCAACTGCATCATTAGGCAAATTTTAATATCCGCCGTTAAATTACTGTATTTGGTTTCAGGTTTGAACTTGTGTGAGGGGTACTGTTATATGTACGTAGTAGGAGCAAGCAAGCACATTTTGATAATTTCACTAGGTCGCCACTAAAATAGTTTTGACGCATATATAGCATCGATTACACCTTCCATATATAGAAGAAGGTATGAAAAGCATTCACAAATACATGCAGCATCGAACAGAAAATTTTCACTTATTTTTGTAGTAAGAACGAGCTGAGTAGTAAGTCTGAACCAGCGTGAGACCCAGAAGCAAAGCTGCAGCTAAGACCGAGATGAAAGTCCAAGGATTCCTAAAATAGCTTTGTAGTAACTTCCTTTGCCAATCCCTGTATCTTCTACTCCAATTCATCATGTTCCTCGCGTAGTACTCATTCAGCGAGTCCCTCACCGCACACAATCGATTGTATGGATCGAAGATCAAAATGTCCTTAGACAGTTCTTTCACGGCTTGTGACACCGCCTCATCACTTCCAAGCGTGGTCTCGATCATCCCTTGCGACCTTAGCAGCGCAACGTCCTCCACCGAATTGACAAGGCCGAACATGAACTTTAGGTACGTCCGGAAATCATGCCTGGCGGCCGGTCGGAGGCGCTCGAAGGTGGCGACGTTGCGAAATATGGTCTCCAGACCATTTTCAATGTAGAAGACAGGAAAAGTCAAAACACCATATTCGAATGCGATGTCTTTCACGCCGCATATTTGGCTCTTCCGGAATGTGACACCCGCATCCCAGAGCTCGGTTGCAGACCGTACTAGTTGGCCCCCTTCAATCTTGGGTGTGTAGGGTTCGTTAGCCCATGGATCATTTTCAACTAGTAGTGCTCGGTAAATATCTAACATGTTCAGTCTCAACTCCATCTCGGGATTTGGAACACTCCCAGGGAAGAAGAGCTTGATCACAAGAGAAGTTATGGCCACCTCCCCTATAGAAACATGTATTAATATGGTTTCAATTAATTACAATATGAGCTGAAAACTTCATTTCACGTCCAAATATTCTTACCTCTCTAGTTGACATGCCACTCTCCACAGACAGCAGCCTTGCAAGAGCGAGCAGAGGAATCTGGTTCTCAACCATGAACATATCGGGGATGATGAAGTGAAACGTATTGAGCACCCCTTGAAAGCTGAAAATGGGATCGAATGGAGCATAGCTCTGTGCAATTCCACGCATAATCTCCAGCAGGAAGCAACCATCAATCAACATGAGCGTCAAGAACTTGTCCTTGTTTCTCCATTCCTCGTCCAACTCCTCATAGGCGCCCATCAAATCCTCCGCTATCTGCTCCAAGGCCGCGGCAAAGTCTTGTATGGATTTGTTCGACCTCCTCGACCAGCCGAGCGAGTGCCCGGCGCTTGTGATGCTCCATGGGCTTGAGCTGTGGTTGGCCGTGGTGGTAGGGGCCAATCGACACCATTTGTGGCTCGAAGGAAGTGACGGAATCATCTTTGATGCGAGCTGGGACTCTGTAGATTGATTGCCTTGCCCAAACCTGCTCCTCGTTGAAGGAGGCAATCACCGTGAGCTCGTTCTTGAGGTCTTCCACCCACTTCTTTGCCTCCATCGGAACTAAACTTTCTTCAATCTCTGATTCGACTTGTTATAGATTTAAAGACTCGTAATCGGGGAGGTAGACATTAATTACAGAATAAAAAAGTTTGAGAACTTCGGCCGTACGCGCATGGCCAGCCTCCAAGGCAATTATATCTGCTTACTCTTTCAAATCAGACAAGTTTTATGGAACCACCCCACCTTTTCCACCACGACCCCACCTTCACTCTATTTGTAAATCGATAAACTATCTTAAAAAATAATAAAAAATATTTTTATAATAAAATTTTTTTAACAAATAATATTATAAGATTATAAGATCTTTTTACCACGTCAAATTACAACCAAACCATAATAAAATATTCTTAAAATATAATTACTTACGGCCCAGATAAATAAGTCAAACCTTTATATTACTATTTATAATTATTTAATTTTCTTAAATATAGTAAACATTTTTTTCTTTATTAAAAGTATTTAATAAATGATATATTTAATAAACACACGAACTTTGGCTCGTATAGAAAAAGCCAAAACAAATAAAAAAAGATATAAAGACAAAATCAAATTATCTAATTTATATATATTTTATGTATTGTTTCACTTTTATCTTGTTTCAACCTATTACTTATGCGATGTTAATTATGACCCTACAAATCTCTCTTTTCATTTCCTTTTCGTTAAAACTTTTTACTTTCATCTCCTAGTGTTATTAATTGAGCTAACCAACTAACGAACATTTGACATTTGACTCAATTTGACTTCATTTGAATTTAAACATTTAAGTATTTGAACTCGAACTCAGCTCAAACTTAAATTTTATGAGCCGAGTTTAAATAAGGTAATATTTGACTCAATTCAACCCGATTGTAACTTAAACTTGACTTAAACCTCAACTTGAACTTGACTTGATGGTATAATATATAAGATCACCTTAATTGGTAGTCTTAAGAAAACTTTCCTTGTACGTTAAGTTCAGACTAGCACAAAAGGCGTAACGAGCTAGGCATTCCCTCGGAGAGAGGCTCGGTTACTATATAAGTAATTAATTTTGGGATCAATTGGGGTAAATTTTTTATTTTGTTTACATGATGATAATAAAGATTATTATAATCATAATTTTAACACAAATAGTTTAGTGGTCGGATGGTTGTTGTAGAAACACGAACAACAAAAGTTTGCATTCACACGAATAACATGTTCCAATTTTGAGTCGAGTTTGAGCTCGTGTGTTTAAAACTTGTTCTAGTTTGAGCAAGCTTCAATTAATTTGAGTCAAGTTCGAGCATACAATAAACTCGTCTCACTCGCTAAAATAACACCTTACCTACTTGCCCAAAAGTTCAATACTAGTCAATATTTATTTTTAATTATTTAAAACACATGTTTTAATTTATTCCATATTAATATTTAAATTTAAATTTTAAAAATTCTTCATATAATTTTTGTTTTTAATAATTTTAAATTGATTTCAATAAGTAACATATTTTTAAATATATTTTAAAATATATTTGGAAAAAATGTTTAAAATCAAATATTTACTAATATTTTTATTTAAAATTACTTTATATTTCTTCATATAAATATTTAATTTACAACTTAGCTAAGTACATAATATTTAGGTGTAATTATATTGGGCATTTAATGTAAATATTTAGCTTTAACCTTCACAATATGATATTTGTTAAGATTTTTCAACTAAGAATTTGTAAATATTAATCGGATGTGGTGCTTCTCCTTGTTCTATTATTCTCGGTTTAATTTTTTAATTTGCTATCTAAAATTTGATTTTTTTACTTATTGTTTTTTGCTTTATTAAGCTTTTAGGTGATTATTTGTCTATTTGAATTTTGGCGGGATATTGTACTTTAGCTTATTTTAACTGTTATTATCCCACATAGTAATCATAATATAACATGACCCTTGAAACCTAACGATAATCATGATAATTTTAAGAAATAATATAAATAGGTAAAATAATAACTAATATTAAATTAACTAATACTAATTAATTAGTATTGAATAAAATATAAACGAACAAATATACTAAAATAATATACAAATTAATTAAATAAGTTAAATTATTATTTTCATGGATAATATTATGAAGTTGATTAATTGAAAGAAAATAAATCATAAAAAAGGGAAATGGCATTGATAAACATGTCATTAATGTATGCTAATATATACTTTTAATGCAAATGCTAATGTTATTAACTATACACAATTAGATTAATTAGATATTATAGTATCATCAGTGTCATGCTAAGTTAATTATAATGAAATTTATTGTAACATCATTGTTCTTGTTAACGTAATATTTGTAATATCATTATGTTATTATAAATAAACTAATAAGATTACTAAATTAATTAAACAAATTATTTTAAAAAATTATCATGAAAATTACTAATAATTTAATAATGCTATCGACATCATTATTAACTTAATAACACACGACGATATACATAATATTGTCATAATTGTTATCACTAAGCTAGTTAATTAGAGGTGATGTTTTAATAATATTATCGAGCATGGGTGATGGTTGATGGTTGATTTTTAATAAATATAGAATATACGACGATGAGATAAGGAATAATTTTTACTTTTATCATACAAGGAAAGATCTTCTCTCCTGGAAAAGATGATGGTAAGCACTTTTATCTTTTTCTCTTAGATAAGATAAAGGTTAAGGAAAGCTCTAAATTAATGGTAACAATAAATAATAATTTAGCTATATATTTTTATTTTTTTGATGAATCTATATTAACTGTTTTTATGTTTCTGTCTGTCAGTATTAGAAAATAGGTATATAACAATAATTAGAAAAAAACATAAGGTAAAAAAACTTCAGTATACTTTATAATGATGTATTTTTTAAAAATTCAATGATAGGGTACATACCAATATTGTATTGCAATATGTTTTTACAATGTGTTTATAAGTATGGTTAATGATTAAACGTTGCCGAATATATATTTAATAGTGTTTAATTTAATAGTCATAATAGAATGAATGACATACAGTTGGGCTGCTAAACGATTGAGCCAGTCGAGCTCAGTTTGTGTTCAAATTCAACTCGAATAGCTCAAAGTTCGTTCGAACTCGACTTGAGATCGAATGAGTTTTGAGTATATATGCTCGAAAGTGACTCGAATATTTTTTATATTATTCGAGTTCGACTCGAGTTCGAATATACTTACACTGTTTAATTTTGATAAGCTTGAAACCTGCTCGATTATGAAGTCGAAAGTAACTCATGAGCTAGCTAGCTCAATTAACAGAAACCGGCTCGACTACAAAGTCAAAAGTAACTCACGAGTTGCTCGCTCAATTAACAGATGGAAGGCATATCTAATAAAAATGTGGTGAGCGTGGATTGAACATGCGACACTCTCCCAACTAAGTTATCCTACTACTTTATTATTTTATTATATATAAGTAAATATAATTAGCTATAATTAAACTTATTAATATATATATATATAAAGATTATTTTAGCTACAGGCAAATAATATTTCTATCTCAAACTTTAATTTAAATCGTTCGATTATAAGTACGACCCAGATTTGATAAAAAAACAAAAAATAAAAAATAAAACACCCCTACCACTACCATTATTTAGTATGTAGTCAATAATAACATTTATTTATGATTTTAAATCTATTTTAAATACGCAAGTGATGTTATACATATTATTATATTATATTATCGAGTCAAGTTGAGTCAAATCGAATAATGCCTTGCTCAAACTTGACTCGTAGGATTTGAGTTCGAGTCCAGTTTGAGCTCGAACATTTAAATATCGAGTTTTATGTCGAGTCGAGCCGAACTAAAGGCCAAATGCTCACGAGCTACTTTACTTAATTAACAGCCCTACATATATGTGTATAATAGAGACACCTAAACGTCGCTAAGTGTTTAAAAAAAGTAGAAAACGTTGCTAAAACAAAAGGCATTGCCCTAAGCATATTATTGTAATGTATTAAAACATAACCCATTATTAAAAAATTTATTTATATTTTTTTACAAATCAAACCACAAAAGCGATTACAAGATACACATAATTATAATGAATTTAGCAATTTGGTACATAAATTGGCGAAGGTGAATAACTTGATCCCAAATTACAAAGTACTATACACAAATAAATAAATTTTAATAATAAAGTGATCACACAAAAAAATACGACAATAAAATTATTAAATATACTAAAACAAACAATAACGTAAAGTAAAGTAATTTGGCTGTACTTAGGAATCTCCATTGGTAATGTCTGCGAGAGACATCCAAACATGTGTTCGTCTCAAATAATAATTTCATACATTTTCAATTAGAATAAAGTGAAATCCAAAATATAATCAAATTAGTATAAACTCTAAAGGCCAATAAACATGATTTTTATGTATAGAAATATAAATATCACCTGTAAAACTTAATTATCACACGTTGGCTTAAAAGCTTTCAAAATCAGTTGCTAACCAAAGCCTTGTATGGAAAAGGGCAAAATGCTGGTTAGTACCAAACATTGCATGTGCCAAGAATAGAGCAAAGGTTCGAGTTTTTTTATTATTATAACTTATATATTTAAACTCCATTCGGTTAATTTAATTAATTTTTAATCATTTTTTATACGGTTGAATAAGTTCTCAACCGTCGTTACTCCATTTTTCATTAAATTAAATTTAATCGGGATTTGATTAGTAAACCTTAAATTGGAGGACCCGGTCCGTCATATCGAATATTCGAACCGACCGGTTCGGTTTGATGTAAATAGCCGTAATCCCCTAAGCCCGAAATCCGCAGCCCCGCTCAGAGCCTTCGGCCCGCCGCCGGCGAAGGGATCGCCGCTCATCGCTGGCCCTCTCGACTCCTCCCCTCTGTTGCTACCATCCACTCTTCTCTTGCTTTCTGTATATCTTGTACCGCCGGCTCTTGCCCACTGCCGGTCGCCTACCGACTGCCGCAGCCTGCTTCGTGGACTGTTCATCAGTAAAAATTTCAGTCTTTGGACTCGCCGGTCTTCTTCCTTGTGTTTTAATGGCTGTTATTAGGATTTTTCTTTTAAAGTTTCGTCAATGTCTCCTATTAGAAAAAAAATAAAAATTGGATATTTGTTAGTTGCCACATCTTCTATTTTATTTGTTGAATGACTTGCATCTATAGTATATTTTTAATTAGTTACTAGATCATTGAATGAGTTTTAATTACTTGTCCTCTGTGCAGTTAATTTGTTCAAATCAACATGTGGTTAATTAGCTTGTGTGTTCTTTATTCACAAAGGAGTGCTTGTATTGTTTCCGTTTATACTGCAAGAGTTTTTCCTTTTTTTGGCGTGCATTAGAAAGAGTTCCTAGACTATGAATATTGGCTGATGTTTGTCTTTTAATTTTTAAAAGTATGGTGTCTGTGGTGGACGGGTTCTTTTTCTTTTCCTTGCATCGTTAAATTGTGTGTTTCTAGATAATGTTAGTGCTATTATGATTTGAAATTATTGTTATGCATTATTAAATTTGTATGTCTTTGTTTCTATATGGGTACAAAAACAGTACTTAGAGAAATTGGGGAAGTTCTCCCAATTTTTTTAAGATATGTAAAATATAACTTATTACTTAACCCGATATAATGTCCTAGATTCGGTTCAACCCAGTTGGACCCAGTTAAATCATACATACGCTTGAAATTCTGGTATGATGGCCAGTATGGTATTTAAAATTATAGTTCTAAGTCTATAAAACTTTTTACAAGATCCAAAATCTTCAATTTTTTTATTTTTTGGGAGCAGGTATTTACTGGTGATGAGAACTCCATTCAAACGAAGTGCCCGAGATGTGGATGCTGAGCGCCACTGCTTTATGGTGAGTAAGTATGGCATTATGATGCTGCTGCTGAGTGGTGACTGTTTGTTTTATTGAAGTAACTTGTTAAGCTTCAATTTGTCTATTTTTCAACTTGTTTGTGTGAAATAGCTATTTGTTTAATTGGTTCTCTCATGTACAAAAATAAATAGTGTTAGATGATTTTTTATTTGATACCGTTCAGTTATCTTCTTTAATAGTTTCTTTATTTATTGCTTAATTTTGTTTCGAATTTGTTCCCATTGCTTTGCAGTCGTCTAGCATTAAAGATATGTACCAAAGGCCTAAGAAAGTAGAGTCTGCGGTTGAGGAAGACGAAAATGAGAAAATGGACATAACGAAATTGCTCAATGACGTTCACAATTTTGGTGGGAATCCAACGTTGGAATGTTTTTGTTTTTTGTTTTTTGTTTTTTGTTCTTTGTTCTTTGTTTTCGTTTTTGTTTTTGTTTTCTTTTTAGAGATGTCATGCTTTACCAGTAAAAAAATAGCCTCTTTCAGTCATGGTAACACCTGACATACAACTTAGGGTAAAACTTTATAGAACAGTGGGAGGGTTCTGCAGTACTTTATTTTTATCAGTTAGAAATTAGATATGCTACTCTATTCATGCTTTTGATAGAATTATATTGCCATGCTCCAGAACAACATTTATACCCTGCAAACTGATTGTCTATATGTTGTCAAATTTGTCACTTGTTCTTTGAGGTTGATGCAGCTGGATAGTTTCTTGTTAATTTTATGGAAAGTTTGGCAAAACATGTGGGCTTTTTTCCTCCAAATACTTTTGCAAAACCTGATTAGACACATTAGGTTCCAGGATCAGCAGTCTTGAAAGATTTCTCATCCAATGTGGAAAGATGAAATATCTCGGAGAGGATATTCCCCAAGATCGTTTCTCATTTTATAGTAATATGATCATCAGTTTAGTATCTTTTTACACATCAAAGTTCAGAGTATTATTTTTTCTTGTATATGGTTTAAAATTTTCATTTTCATCACATGTTAAGTGAATCATTGCTTTCTCTCTTGGAAAAGTTTATCAATGCACTTTTTTTTTTAATTGATGATATTGTTTATCCTGTAAATTTGCTAAGGTTCATCACATATGAGCTGGAAGGAGAGAAAAAGATTGAGAATAAAAATGTTCTTTCTTTGGGTGGGAAGGTAAGGTTCTCTCTTGATTTATCACCTGCTGTGAAGTCATTGAATTTATTATCTTTATATGTTAAACATTTTGAAGTACTTGTTCATTTTAACAGCCTTCAAAGAAGCGAAAAGTCCCACTTAACATCGCAAAGGCCACCATGAAAAATCGCAAGCATAAAGAGCAGAAATTGCTGCAGGAGGTTGGCAGTTTATATTTGGCTGGCCATATTAACTTACTGCCCTTCGTAATTGACCTTATGTCCCCCTGTTTGTGTACTTTCAGGGTTTTATTTTGGATAAGTTTGTAAAGCATGGCGGTGGAAGAAATGATAAATTGGAGAAGCGCAAACCAGAGGAAAGAGCACTCAAAGCATCGGAGGGTCATTTTAGGAACGGAATATTAGACGTTAAGCACTTGTTGCAACCTGCTTCATCATCCAGAGAGAAAATTATGTTGCAGGTAAGAATGGTAAAGGAAAGAAAGGAAATAAGGGAAGGAAAAATAAACAAGGTGTCAAGAAGAAGCAGTGATATAATTTGCAAGACCAAAATGATGTTCTTGGCCTATTGTAAATTCAATTTTGTTTTACAAGGTTTTGCTTCTTACATATGAATGTATTGTCTTAACCATGGACGGAAATGTGAGCTAGTAATTGAATATGAAGTCAAAATATTAAACTCTTTTGATTGAGCTTTAGATGTATTTAACCATATGTGCTCGTCTTTTTGCAGCCAATTTCAACATATGTGATAGATATGTGAATGATTGTACTTTGTAGTAAGGTTTGTCAAGTATCACAAGATCAACATCCATTAAGGTCAGTAGTAAATTTGCCATAGTTGGCAGGTCTTAACTATCCTCGATAGGTTTTGAAGGTTGGGTACATATAGCTCAATTTGAGCGCAGGGTTGTCTTCCTTTAACTCGAAGTCTCGAATAAAAAAGCTGTCAGAATTCTTCCATCAATAAGGACTAGTGCAAGATGAGCATTGGATTTGGCTTTCCCTCATTCCAATTTCATTTTTTCAAATGAATGGAAGGATTAGCAAATCCATGAGAAGCATCAGAAATACATCCCACCCAGGGGATAAAGAGAGGGGACTGTAACACAAATGAGTCTAATTATATCGCTGCTGAACTGGTCACCCAATGTTTGCGAAGCCAGAGAGGGAAATGAAACAAAACCATCCCAGCTAGAAGGTAATAGTGAGACTCGAGTAATTCTCACAACTCCTTAATTCCCGAAAGAGGACTTCTCTTCACCAGGAGAACATTCATGGTAGTACACATGCCACTAACTTCGCCGTGAATCCTCCATATATAAATTTTAGGATACGTTCTTTTAAAACCTTTACATGCACAGAAAAATCATCATGAACATGAAGAACATCAATATCCTAGTTTCTGGTTTGGGTATAATTCCATTTTCACTTCCAATCAGATTTATAAGCCCTGAGAATGTTCGTATTCAATATGGAGGACTTGCCGGCCAGAAGATGTCCAGAATGGCCTTACCAAGCCAGCCTCAGAGTTCCCAGTGGCAGTAGAGAAGCTACACAGTGGCAATACAGAAGAACCGGCACATTACTCCAAGTGAAGTCCACATTTGTAACACCTACACCACAGATGAAGCTGGGAAAATGATACTATCCATGGATAACACCTGCTCCCGCCGGTGCAAGGTTGCAGCTTGCCGGTACTTTGTCCGGACAGCCACGATTTAAACTCTCCCATGCAACCTATCAGAGATTCAAATAATTGGTCTCTTTTATCTTTCTTATGTGCAATATATAGTATCCAAAAACAGTGTTTGTGAAGTACCTTTTTTCATTTGAAATGAAGTGGTTCTTTCGGTGACAGATACTTGCATTTAATTAGAAGATATTTGAAGCATAATTTAATTTTGTTAGCAAGATTGAATGATCTTTGTAATCATTTTATATTTCTATTAATTATGGAATATAAGATTATGTAAAGATAGGATTGTATCAATTAGACAAATCCAATCTTCTTTAATTGAAGCCAATTTGATT